>CAXKVY010017027.1:0-15201 GCA_964058915.1 Tetropium fuscum
ATGGTCACGAATATCCGTACTTAGTTCCCTTTATTTTATATACATACATATACGGAAATCTAAATTCGCAGTGGGTTGTTAGTACAATATCGTAAATTATCATTAGCCACGCCCGTGCTCATAGTTATTGGCACCTCAACCCATCTCACCCTCCATAGCTCCAAATAACCGAAAAACACACCAGATAATATATTTAGAGCGGTTGATAAATTAAAGAAATTTTATGCGTCAAACATTAAAGAAAACAATACTTGATGTATCGATTGCGTGAATTTTGCGATGCGTTGGACTCTTATTTCTCCGAATACTTTGTCCGTATTTTCCCCGTTATTAATTTTGACGTGTTCTAGACTTGTCATTTTTGTGATTGTTGGTATACTGGCGGCCATTTTAAAGTGCACGACTCTTATATCAGATTTCGTTATATTTGATCTTTGTAAAACTGACTTTTAAATTTGAGGTTCATGTGATGTATCATTATGACATTCACAATTGTCTAATTATTACTTATCAAAATTAAAAAGTGTATTATTATTTAATCAAAAAAATTCCAAATTAACAAAGAACGTCATAAAATGTTCAAAATAAACTAAATTATAAAAATTAAGTAGGTAACTTAAAACTACAAAACTCCAACGCGAATAGGTCTGTATAAAATTAATATTTCGTCCAGGCGCCATTTGAGTCTATTACACCTTGCAATCGACGTCTCAATGATGAAACAAGTGTCCTCGTGTAATCTACGTTGATATTGTCCCAAGCATTTTCAATTGCTCCCCACAATTCTTCGGCATTTGCTGGGCGGAAATGTCTCTTACCAGGTCTATTATAAATATTCTTAACAATCATCGACCATGCATTTTCAATTGGGTTAGGTCGGGCGACTTTGAGGGCCAAGGTAGCACGTTTATGTTGTGTTAATTAATCCAGTTAGTTACAATTCTTGATGTATGAATTGAGCAATTATCTTGCTGGAAAATAAAATTCTGAGGATACAACATAGTGACGGACGGCAGCATAATATTGTCCAATATGCGTATGTAACTCTGTCCGGTAAGGCGCTCTCCTATCCTCCAGCAAACACCGGGACCTAGGGAACTTATCCATGCCCAAACATTGATGGAAAAATTTCCACTCCGGTCGGTAGGTTTAATATACCTCTCTTCATACCTCGAATTCTGAGGTCGGTAGACATGGATGGAACCATCATGACATGACTGAAAGACCTTTTCGTCGGAAAATATGACATTATTCCAAAAGTCGTCGACAAACCGACCGACAGGCCTACCGACAAACTGGTTCGCAAAATTAAGACGTTGTTCTTTATGCCTTGGCTCCAAAAATACCTTCTTTGCTGCCGCATAATTTCGTAACACAACCCTTCACCCGCCGCCTTGCAGACCTCACAGATCCAGGAAACTCCGTTTCGAAACAGGCCGTCACTGCTGTTTCAAAGGGATTCTTTCCAATATTGTCTAGGAAGAGGTTGTCTTGCTCCACAGTGCTTATTTTACGACGCCCTCCGCCGTGGACGTAGCGAACGTTTCCTACTGCATTCCATTTTTGTTTGAGTTTGAATATACAACTCTTACTGACATTTAGCTCATCTGCAACTGCCTGTAATGACCAATCATTTTCAAGCAATCTAACAGCTCGCATTTTTTCAGGTTCAATTAACCGCGGCATTTTAAAACTTGAAAACTAATAAAGTGGTTTGTACGTTTTTACGGAGTTAATTACTGACATTATTTGTTTGTCAGTTTCAAATAAGTGTCAAAATGAAATATGAAAAGATCACATTACAATATCAAAAAAAATCGTGCACTTTCAAATGGCCGCCAGCGTACCTATGGTGGGTGGAGTATTTTGGTGGATATATGCGGGTTCTATTCTACTTGTTATTGTGCTAGTTTACAAAAATTTATAAGCGGGCTATTTAAGCGTTGGTAGGCATCATTCTTATTCTATGTTAGTGTGTGTGGCATCTTTTATATTTTAGTATTATTGTCTTTTCTGTTTTGTTGTTGTTTTAGTATATTTTTTATTTTGGTTGCAGTGTTATTTTTTTTTCTATTTTCATGCTTTTGTTTTAGTTATTTTTTTGGTTTTTATTTTATTATTTTTTTGTATGTTTTTGGTTTATTTTTTTGGCTAAAGTTAATAGGGGATGGGACGCTCGGCGGTGTAAATGTAGTTAAGGGAGGGATATTTGGGTGGGTATCTGAATTTTGGGATAAGGGATGAGTGGATGGTTGGGTTGGGGTGTGTAGTGAGTCTCTCTATAAATGCAGGTATATGTTGTTCTATGTAGTTATCGAGTGTGGGCATGCCAGTTATTTGGCGTAATGTTGTTATGGAAGTTTTTGAGCTTAACCAAATCCCGGTTGCTAACCGTAGTGATTTGTTTTGAACTATTTGCAGATCTTTTTTGTTTTTCTGTGGCCCACGGGTACCACACCGCCGCCGCGTATATGAAAATGGGTCTAATATATGATTTGTCGGTATTAGCGCTGTGGGTGTTGAGGACTGTATCATTAGTGTTGCTATTTTGATCATTCTGTACTTGGCTTTGCCGATGGTTTGCTGTATATGTGTGTTAAATTTAAAAGTTCTATCTATTTTTATTCCTAAATATTTAAGTATTGTGATATTTTTAATGTTTTTGTTATTGATGCATATACTCAGCTGCGGTGGGTCTCTTTTCTTGTGCATACCATTATTTGCGTCTTAGTCTCGTTTGTCTTTAGTCCCCATTTCTGGTAGTATTGTACTGTTTCGTTTGTGTGCTGTTGCACGAGTCTTTGTAATAGTGGCAGGCTCGTGGCTATTGTAGCTGTGTCATCTGCGTATAATGCAACAGTGGTCCGATGGTTTTGGGAAATCGTGGGTGTAAATGTTAAATAAGGTTGGTCCTAGTGATGAGCCTTGTGGTACTCCAGAGAGCATACTTATAATACTTGATGTATTGTTGTCTTAATAACCGATTATTTTAATAAATGATATTATATATGTAATAGATATATACATACATATTATGTTATACTCTTTTTATACTAGGAGGTTTAGATAAGTACGTTTATAGTCTTATAGAATATGTATTTTCTTTAAATAAAATAAATGCAGGTACATTAGAATATATTTTCTTTAACTCGAAATTTCTATAACTCGAATTAATTTTGTAATGCCTTGGAATTCGAGTTATAGAGGTTTGACTGTATAAATACAAATTCGGCGATATTGCCACAAATAATGCCGGTTTTTAATTTAACACAATGAAATTATAATTTATTATGTAAGCACCTGTTATTATATAAGTTTATCCAAAACCTTATACCTACCTCTCAAGGATTATGTCAAACACCTTCCACTCTGAACCATTGGATCAAGTAACATACATTTTTATACAAACATCACCCTCAAAAATGCGTAATTTGATTTTAATGTTTAAATAATTTTTGAACAGTCTCTCAGTCACTAAAATATCAATTTTTTTTTTCAACTTATTTCACTAAGACACTCTATCACGCCTACATACGCTCTTAAACTTGAGTCCCCATAAGACAACAATACATTAATTTTTAAAATAGAAACGCCGGCCAATTTGAGATCCTAACCTAACTAATATGGTCAATTGTCTATAGGCGCACTTTGATAGGTGTCAAATGTGACACCTTGATTTAAAAAAATATTTGTTTATTCCACCTTATATATTCCACTAAATAATGTAAATAAAAAAAATTTGTAAATTTATTGCAATATATTTGATTTAAAAAAAACATTATTAAAACAAATACAATTAATATGTTTATTTTGACGCAGATCCGAAGTAGAAACATTATAAATGCAAAGATCTAACCCTAGTGGCATTACATATTAGCTAATGAAACACAGTAAATCACAAATTCTATGGGAACATTTTTACGATACACCAACATCTAACGTTGGAATGACAAGGAATTAAGCAAATTTAATCAAAAACATTTAATGAGGTCAGAAAGTATTTAAAACGGATGTATCGAATAACTTATTAAATATATCAAATATATTATATAAATTTACAATTGACCACAATCTGCTACAACTATTTTCTTTGATGTTTTTCCTGATTGAGAGCCAATAGCCTCAATCTTCTTAACTATATCCATTCCTTCAACGACAGCACCAAATACTACATGCCTGTTGTCCAGCCATGAAGTCTTCACGGTGGTAATGAAAAACTGAGATCCATTGGTATCTGGACCAGCATTAGCCATGGACATTACTCCTGGCCCGGTGTGCTTTAGTGTGAAGTTTTCATCGGCAAATTTGCTTCCAAAGATAGATTTTCCACCAGTGCCATTGTGGTTAGTAAAGTCACCTCCTTGGCACATAAAATTGGGGATGACACGATGGAAGGTGGAGCCTTTGTAACCAAAACCCTTTTCGCCTGTACATAATGCCCGGAAATTTTCAGCTGTTTTTGGAACTACATCATTTCGAAGCTGTAAATAAAGAAATTATTATTAATATTCACTGAAGACAAAAATTGCTTTTTTAAAATTATAAACCTCTGTTAAAAAATAACGCCGTCAACTTCTATTAACTGTTCATACAATTTATGTGAACCCGAAAAAAAAAAGGTACAAATTGGACAATTCAGAATAACATCCGACTTAAACCTAATGGTTGTCTTTGCTGGTCCGTTAATTTGAAACAGGATTTTAGGTTTCCCAAACATATTTCTTACTGTTAGCATAATGAAAAAAATGCTAAAGGTCATATATAGACACCATTTTTAATTCAATTACAATAGTAATTGTACTATAGATTGCTTAATATCTTTTATAATACTCCGTAGATCGGAGAAAATAAACTGTTCATCTCCGGGTTTAATAATACAGGTAGGTACCTACTAAAAAATAATTATGAAAATATCAGAAAACAAACTTTCCTAGCGTAATTTTATTTATAAGTATAAAAGTATGTTAGTAGTAGGTAATCATATTGGCGAAATTATAAACAGAAATATGAAAAAGTAAAAATTCCATGGCGAAAATAATGCAATAAAAACTTAAATTAAGGACATTATAATGTATTAATCATTAATCAATATCGACTGAATATTAAACCAATATTGATTAACGAACCAACCTTCTGTTCAATTACATTATTTTTTAACCATAAAAACTAGAGTAAAAAGGTTATTGCTAGTCACGCAGTCATAATTATTATTTTAAAGCAATATGTGAATCAATGAATTCTCACGTTTTATAGCAAACATACTTCGGCTAACATAACAACTAGGAAGTTATATAACTCGACCTATTTAAACAAACTAGACATCTGCCAGGCCCTTAATGAACTAGAAATGTTTCAGAAGTCGATACTTTTGTCACAATTGATCACAATGAATCACTATAAAGAAATATGTAAAATAACTAGAACAATCATATTTAAGTCTACCCCTTTTTATACTCTCTGTCTGTTTTATACTCCTATACATCGATACCTGTTCGGGTATCCGTAAAATCCGTGGATGCTGCAATGCATCTGTAGCGCAAATGTAATGTACATTTTGTACTTTTGAGCACCTTTAAACATTACGTTAAATTAATGTATTATTTTAATTATTGAGAACGAGTCCCTAATCTATATATTGCCTTGGTTCCAGTCGCAACGCAGGATAGCAGTCAATGAAATAATATGGATTTTTTTGTGATTTTTTTTCTGTTTGGCCAAAAAAATAAGAAATTTCCACTCTGACGTCATTAAACTCATTAGGATTAATTAAGATTGAAATACCTCAAAGCTATATTATTACTTCCCATTTATTTTCGTTTAATAATAATAAGAAGGCTTAGATAAATAAAACAGATTATGTTTATTTCACGAAAATTGTGTATTAATGACAATTTAATGCATGTAATATTTCCGGGGCTAATAACGTCATTACCACCAGTTTATTTAATTTTTACCTAAACCACTTATTGAAAATTTCAGGTAATAATGAATTTGGGCTTAGGGGGCGTCCATAAATTACGTGGTGTTTTTTTTAAATTTTCTGTCCCTCCCTCCCCCCCTGGTGAGATGTAGTGAGATTTTATTCAACCCCCTTCCCCATCCCCCAATCTCACGTGAGATTTTTCAAAATGTGGGTTTCTTACGTAAACGCGTTGGATTGTTATTGTAAAAAGAAAAAAAAAGACTGGTAAACAATATTGCTGAGAGTTTAATTATAAGTGTAATACAAATTTAACAATAGAATACTTAAATCGTAACTACTGTGATTAAAAAAAGAATACCTATTCTAATTCAGTCCATGGAGAATCATGCGCGGTCTCAGATTAAATTAGCTTAGATTAGCAGATTAAAAAAAATAAATTCAGATTAAATTGAGCTATTTGGTATAAAACAAATATGGTGGTTTGACAGTCAGTAGATGTATAACGTCGAAGTATGAATGAAATTATTTTCTTTCGAACGAATTAGTGAATGATCTTAATCGTGTTACGATTACGCTTAAGATTAAATCTTAAGCATGTACAATCTGGATTAAATGGACCAAAATAGTATTTTTTTTGTTTCAATCAGAAAAAAAATTGCGTGATATTTGCCGAGACCCCCCTCTCTCCAACGTAAGATTAGATCAGATTTGACTCGACCCCCTCCCCCCCTTTAAACATCTCACGCAATTTAAGGACGCCCCCTTATTTATGTCGTACTAATAGGTTTATATAATAAAAATATTAAAAAGTGTATTTATTCCATTTGACTTTATCAACACAGTGTAACCGGAAGTCACATTTTTATTGGCTCGGCCATTTTAAGGGTGGAATTTCGAAATGTCACATTTGACAGTTAGTTCTCTGGGCATTTGACAATGAACGAGTAGTGCGGATTTTCCGTTATAGTAGGGGAGCCCACGATGCTAGAAGGTGATTTGCTCGAGCGTCGTGGGAACCTATTGGCTTTGAAGATTAGATGGTAAAACGAAAAAAAGGTTAGATGACGTATACTCTTTTACCGATGGGGGGAGCGCATGATACTAAGAGTACAAGATATGATCACTTGGGAAACGCGTTTTGAACAAACTTGCGCATGACGTCACCCCGTGACAAAAATGTATGGCGATATATGGAGAGGAAAGCTTTTAACATGATTTTATTATAAAGTTTCGTTATGTTCGACTCGATATAACTATTTTGGACATTGTTTAAGTATACAGGGTGTTTACGAACTTGAGAAACATTTTATATTTTAATTTTTCTCCGTTATTAAAGCACTTTCATTAGGTTTATTTTTTGTAAAGCATTTACTTTTAGCATAATATATTATCGTGAATTAAAAATAATCTCCCAAGTTATTAAATGCCCTGTATAGTTAGGTACAAAAAAGAACAAGACAACCCAACCAACATGATATTCCTGCTCATTAAAGGGCCTCTACCCCGAACACTGGCAAATAGCTGGTGTCGGAGAGCTGGGAGCTGGTACTTTGCCGTTAAAGGTCTACTACGGCACGAACTGGAATCAATGACTATCCACGTCTATAATCCTTGAACTGGAATGGCACTTAGTAGAAGGATTGTTTGTAAAGAACCTGTACATTAATTAGTAATTACGGCATTAGACCTTTACTTTTCTATAACTGCACGGGGTCTTTACAGTTAAAGCAAGTGAACGGGTAAATACCTTATATATAAAAATTACTAAAATATAGATATAAATATACATTAGTTTATTTTATATAATTAATTATCAAAACCGTCACAAAATAACTAATAATATTCACATTTCCTTTAAACATACGCGCCAATTTAGCCTCGGTTATTTTTTATTTTCTTCCCGTGTCGTATTTCTTTGTCTATGCGTGTCGTGTTGCTGTTCTGATTTTGCAGATGTCGGATATTGTTTGTTTGGTTTTTGGATTTTTTAGTGTTAAATTTATATTGCTGATTAAATTCGTACAATAATTATTATTCGTACATATTGCAGTTTTTTTACTATTTAGAGCGGTTTTGTGTACATGCTAAATTGATGCCTATTTAGCATGTACACAAAACCGCACGAAAGATAAGTTTTGACATAACCATAACCTAAGTTTTATTTAGCATCTTTAGCCTTTAGCTAAGATTTTCGTTTGTAACGTATATATTTCATACGCTTAATTATTTATTAATATAATTATGTCATCCATAATTAAAGAAAAAAGTAAAAGGCAAGGACATGAAGGTACAGCATTATCTTTCAACTTCCACTTATTTTTGGGCAATTGCAATAATTTTTCTTTAACATGGAAATCATAATCAGAAAATGCAACATATTCTAGCATTTTTAATATTAAAATCATGCGTTTGGTAGCACTTTTGCACCCATAATTTACAAATCTCTGCTGCAGTTGGAAACTAAAGTATCGACATGTACTGGAAGAATTTTTACTTTTTTATTATTGTTACTGGTACAACCCTTCATTGCACAGTAAACTATTGTTTATCACAATCACAAATGACCAAAATAATTAAAATAACATTTAAACTTATAAAATAATGTATTTAAACTATAAAATAATGTATTTTAAAGATGTGTCAAATTCGAATATTTGAAATTTGTCACGGAATGACGTCAGCAGTGGGTGAGAGATAGGGGATCGCATGCGCGTTAGCATATCTTGTAGTCTTAGTATCATGGGGGGAGCATCTTCAGACTTTCAAAAATGTAAAAAAAAAAGTCACATGGGAATACACGAGCGCGTCGGATATTAATAGTGTATATGCCTCACGTGTCTGGATATCGGCGGTTTGCAAGGTGGGGGGGGCGGCCGTACGGAAGGGTTAAAAATGGGAAAAAATAAATTTAGTCGAGCGCGTCAGATATTCAGAGATGTTAAGTGAACTCGAATGAAGCTCCCACTCAAAAGACTGACGATTCTGATGTGACGGAAGTTCGTGCCGGCTTTTTGAAGATGCAAAAAAAAATCGCCATTTTGAAATACTCGAGCGTCAGATTTTCATAGTGGTTCAGCTTGATGTCTTGATGGTGCTAATCCATAATCTGACGATTATTTGGGGGACTTTCTTAATATGACGATGACGGTTTGACCATTTTTTATGATTTTTTTAATGCATCACTCCAGCTGCACCCGCTAAACTTTATTGACCATTTTTTATTACGTCGGCTAGCGGAAATCGGCAATTATACTTTTCCCGTTATCCTTGAATTGTTTCCATCAAAATAAAAAAAATTCAACCGCGCTCGAGAATGTCGAAATGAAGATTTTTTTGGCAAGGTGACCCTCATACTCCCTTACGTTACGATCAAATCGTCAGATTATTGAAATGCACACTTCAGCATGTAACTACCCACCATACCTTAATCTGACGCGCTCGAATGTTTCCAACTATCGATTTTTTTTTACTAATCTGATCGGCGGCCCTACACACGCGACTCTATAATAGAGATGAAACGAATATCCGGAGACTATCCGGTATCCGGCCGGATGCCGGATAGTAACTGAATATACACTGTTAAGTATAACTTAGTTCAATTTTAATCGTCTCCGGATGATGCCAACTTGGTTGGCGAAACGCGCGTCGAGCGAAGTGAGTGTTTTATGTGGAAACTACTCCGAGTGTTATAGTTACATCAAAGGTTCCAGCCCTATCCAGTAAAATGATAAATTGGTTAAGAAGAAACTCCTTTGATACAGTTACTGCAACAGTTTGACAGCTAGACGCCGAATTAAACAGCGATATCAGTAATTATGCAGCTGCTAAAAAGCCTTTGTTATTTGACCGCAACAAAGAAGCAACGGTGCTCTTTGCCAAAAATTATATTGTTAGCGATGAAGATTTCTAGTTTAATATCATTTTCTGCGGCGAACAAATTTTTAAGTTATGCCACGCTGGGTTACTTCGTGTGTATACCAAGAAACTCGCCAATCGATATACCAAGCCCGTTAATAGTAGCGGTCGTTTTTCTGTTAATATGTGGCTTGGATAAGCGAGGCCGGTCCAGCAGACTGCTGGCATATGGAATATGCGCAGACTGCTGGCATATGTAATATGCGAACATTATGGACATTTGCTGCAAAACTTTAGGATTGTTACCATCGGTGCAGCAATTGTTTTGCCTTGGGCGTCCAAAAGGCCCGATGTTAATCCAATTGAAAACGTTTGGTGACGATTGGTCAAGGAAATTCATGACAGAAATTTTCGCCTGCAAAACAGGGAAGAACTTTTGTTGGCCGTTAAGAATGCTTGGAGAAATGTGGATTCAGATTACTGTCGAGCGTTGGCTCATTCTATGCCAAGATGGTTCGAAGCAGTAGCTGCTAGCAATGGAGCCACCTATTAAATATTGATTTTAAAATAAAGTGTCAAGTAATTGATTAATTTGTATGTTTATTTTATGTTTTAGCTATATTATGCCTTTAATCAATTTTTTTTTCTAATACCAAATTATAATCTAGACATCGAAACGTTGTTATATTGACAAGAAATCCATGTACTGTCAACTACATGATGGTAAAATTACAAAAAATATTTCTAAGAGGCGTTTACTTTTAACTGCTCGCGAGTGTACCTATCGATTACCATCATGTACGGGTGTATATATGGGTGTTGAGATAGTCACCTGCGACGCAGATAAACATAAAAAATTGCCAGCGCACTGATAAAATAGAAAGTCACTGTATGAATGAGTGTTCAACAGGCACTAGTCATTAAAGTCTGCCTTACGAAAATTGAACAAAGATATATACAGGGTACGGGAGATAAAATATGGAACAGAAGCTTCTGTGGAGCTCAGAGCATAATGAAAATTTGGCTTCTTTGTATAGATAGAACTTTTTTGTCAGCAGGCGAGAACACCCAGTAACAGGAAAAGACTAATAAATACAATTTCTCTCTAAAAATACAATTTGCTTTTGATAATAATAGATAAAAAAATATTATTTGTGTATAACCGATAAAGTAAAGAGAAAATGAATGTGACATTGCAGAAAATATATGTGTATACCAAAAAAACAAAGTAATTTAATAACAGAAATAATATGATATTCAAATATTTAAAACAAGTACCACAAGTAGTGTATAAATCAAAGTAAACAGAAAAACAAGTGACGTTATAAATGAGCAGCAAAATATCTCTGTATATGAAAACATTAAACAAAGCAGGTAATTTAATTTTAATAACCTTAATGTCCTACTAGTCTGTTATTTTGAAATAACCATCCTATTTTGAGTTACATTAGATGATAAATAACGCCTTTGTTAGATTATGTATAACGCCATTGGACATTATCAATTTATAACCATGGAAATAAATCAATTCTAAAATAGAAATTACAAATAACCTTTATTACCGTCAATAAAAATTAAATGCGTTGCTATGCAATGCGTTTACACATAATTTTGATGTTTACTCTGTTTTAAATCAAATCGTTCTGAACATACCTAATAGATGTCAAATTAATAAATCATAAGTTTCAAAGAAATTCGATATAAATAACAGACTAATAGGACATTAAACGTTGAATGCACCACGGGTATTATACGATGACATCCTCGGTCGATGTACATTCGTACGCCACTGCCGACCTCGATGTGTTATTATCCTTATAACACCCTTGATACTTTAATTACTAAAATAATATGATATCTATTCAAGAAATATTACAAGTTCAACATACGTTGGAGTACACATTTGTAAATAGTAGGCAGTAATGAATAATAATTAATATCACAATTGTTGGATAAATTAAAGTTAGATGACTGATGACCTTTTCAAAATATTGGTTCTAGGGAAATCACAGGGAAATACTTTTACATACCTACAGTTACGTTGTGAAATACTATAGGAACCCTTTGCTAACAGAAATTCACAGACTATATTATTATGCAATAAATTATAAAAGACTATGTTGTTAAAAAATGAGTCTTGTTATTTAGAGACGAAGTTAGTTTCATTGAGTAATAGAGTACCCACTCAATTCCACGTTGTGGAAATACACCATGCCCCTTAAAGTGCAAATACCGCAATGGATTGCACAGCGAAATGCAAGCTACGAGTTTCAACGCTACATATTTACGTGCGACGCCGACCAATGAGAACCATAAATCTTCGTAAGCGATTTCTAAATAATAAGTCGCTTAGCCGGCCGATTATTATTTAATATCCGTATGAACCCGAGCAGTCTGCCTTGTATTTTGCAGTATAATACGTCGTAGGTAAGAATAGCGTTTTTCCACAAACTGAAAAATATTTGTATCACAACGGCCTCCGAATTCACGCCATATATATATATATATATATATATATATATATATATATATATATATATATATATATATATATATATATATATATATATATATATATATATATATATATATATATATATATATATATATACATATATATACATATATATATATATATATACATATATATATATATATATATATATATATATATATATATATATATATATATATATATATATATATATATATATATATATATATATATATATATATATATATATATATATATATATATATATATATATATATATATATATATATATATATATATATATACATATATATATATATATATATATATATATATATATATATATATATATATATATATATATATATATATATATATATATATATATATATATATCTCCGTTACATCTAGTTAGGACCAGTGACCTGTGCAATGTTCAATCTCGTTGGTGGTGCCCAACAATTCGTTATTTTTCCTAAATTTTACTTTTTGGATATAAATGATATCATTAATTTCAACTTTTAATTACCTTTGCATTCGTATTAATACCCGCGACATTGGAGAACATTATTATTATTTTTCTCTAACAAAAACGGTCGATTGGGAAACAGTATACTGTGGTTATACTACTAAATGCAATACAATGCAACTGTTCTTGCAATTCCGTTCGCAGCGCATACTACCTAGCTTCCTCGCTTAAAGCAGCAAAAAAATAAAATTCGTTAAATTATGTACCTAGTTTTCTTTTAAACGCTGTGGATCATAATAAATAAATAATGTCGAAGCGAAACGGAGCTATGAGACGAAGTGAAATGCAATATGTGTGGTTGAAGCATGGGACTACGTCCTGCTAACAGTATCAAAGAAAACTTACATTGTGTTGCGTTTCGTAGTAATTTGAATTTACTAATACCTAATCATAAAATTATAAATTCTAAACCATTATGCCCAGAAATAATAGAGTAAACTTTTACTGCGAGTATACACCTTTGATTTGTGTTTTCGTTTCTGAGGTAGTCCGAACCGAGGTATAGCCGTTTTAAGTTTCAATCGCTCATAAGCTCCAACATAAAATATAATATTGTGAAAATATTAAAAATACTTGTTATACAAAACCTTTTATGAAAAATATATATAAAAAAAATACAATTTCTCTCTTTTCATCCCGTATAGCTTAACTCGATTTTAACTGTAGTGCCCTTCTGAACAGGACGATTTTTGACGGCCTCGGGATTTTGAAACATCAGTACATAAGCCTCAATTTGATATCAAGTTCGGCTTGTGGCAACGAAACCCCCCAGGTAAAGGCATACTTGGGCTCTCTACTAGCAGAAATAGCATATAAATTCTAATACAAAATCCACCAAAACTATAGGTACATACATAAACCAAAATAAACCATATAAATATTGATCAGAAAATTTCTATATGTCTATAATCTAAGGCATTGCCTGTAAATTCACAACTTTGTATTCTGCCCAACTAGGTATTCTGATTGAGGTGTTCTCTAGATTAAAAAAATTGAAAACCTGGCCATATTCAATATTTCAGTACTTTTGAACATTTTGAAAGAAACATTTATTGAAAAAAAAAAAGAAATGCTGTGGACGCAGTTAGATAAAAAATGTTGCCTGGCTATTATAAGATGCCCCTTTAAATGCTTTTGAAATCGTTATTGAAAAAATTGGGATGTGTTATTGACCAGTTCTTGTAAATACGTATAAATATATCTAACAAGTTAAATTAGTTTCGAGGCTTTGATATTATCTTTCTTTGATATTATGTTGTTTTTGACTATAAATATTAACTTGTTATTGCTTTTGTTCAGATAATAATTGGTGGTTTGATTAATATTTTACGTAATAAATATTTTTTGTTGGGACTATTTTTTCCTGAAGCAATATTTATTTATTTTAATACTAAGTATACTTCTGGGACTAGCTTATTTTTTTATTTATTGAGGGACGGAAGTTATATTGTTACATAAAATTGGACCGCCCTGTATTAATAAATGAATATATATGCTGGAGAAAACAAACTAAAATTTACTAAAAGTATACTTTAATGCATTAACCGGACACTAAAATAAATGTGAACCGTGCATTAACTCTAGTAGCTTTAATACAACCAAAGAATATTTCATTACGTAAATTTCGAGGTAAAATTTACCCTTCCTATAGTGCAAACTAGTGGAATGCGGTGTTCAGTGGCGCGCGCAATTATCCTAATATAGGAAATAAAATAAAAAACAATAATATCATTTTCGTAGAACGGAACAGCTGCTCACAACTGCATGGCGGAAAGGGCAAAATTAAAGACTGGATGGAAGAAAGAAACATTGAACACGATGATTCACTACTTAAAGCTGAATTGTTGACACTGACAAGGCAACATTTTCCAGCTTTCAAGAAGTATCTAGTACATGAAATGGCCAAAGCAAGAGGAATGGAGGTAATTCGATTCCATCACTGCGAACTGAACCCAATCCATAATAAATGTAAATGAAGACACTAGTTAAAATGACTTATTTTCAGATAGTGAATAGTGATGTGTTTTTGTGAAGAGTGCTACTAATAAGTGAGTGTTATAAATTTTACTAACAGTCTATACTAATAATAAGTAACCTAACCACATTCTATCCTGGCAAGGGGCGCTCTTACCTGCCCGTGGTCCTTGCTGGCCAATAGCAATTTAATTTATGTCTTTTATTTTAAATTCTTATTGGCTAAATTGATAGCACTAAGTTGTACACGCAGCATGCAAAATTTTTTCAATATATTTTAAATACATTCAAAACTAAACAATTTTTTTGGCTTAAAGTTTTGCACACATATGAATATGACATAATAAGACATTTTTTGAAGTCACTTCAACTTGGTTGTGCATGATGCTACGCCACTGAGCAGTAAAGCCAGTAAATCGCCGGCCG
>CAXKVY010017028.1:0-10104 GCA_964058915.1 Tetropium fuscum
ACTCGTCTAGCCGGTTCTCTGTCGTTCAACAGCGCATTCGCCGGTAGGTGTGTAAGTTCCCAGCTCACTAACTTGAGTTCAAGTAATTACTGTATAAGAAAATTTTGCGACAAAATGGGTCTCCCAAAAGTGTTTTTTGATATGACTGCTGATGGGCAGCCCGTTGGACGCATTGTTATTGAGGTAAGTCTGAATGCGATATCTAATTTACCTACTAGCTAAGAATAAACGGTGATTGGAGCTGCCAGCCGAGATACACCATGCTTGTTTGCAAGTCACTGAAGCCGGTTGTTCGTAAAATAACTGCATTGAGTCTTAAATCGATTCATAACTTCTAAAGAACTTCATTTTAATTACCGAACCTTATATAATAACTAGGTATGCGATTTATTATGATATATACATTTAATTTTTATAGCTGAGGTTGAGATTATTAAGCAAATTAGGCGTGTTTATGGCGTCTCTTCCCCTCCTATATCTCCTAATATGATTATTTTGATATTTTGTAAAATAATTAATGACATATTTATTTACAAAGTGAGTTCAGGGATTAAGTTTTTTGAGTAGGTAACTTATTAGAACGGTAGGTATCTATCTGGTCATATTTTATTAAATAGGTACTTAAACTACCTATGCACCTACGTATGTCAGCTCAGTCACAGCACGGTGATTTTCCATAGAAAGCATTGTTTGTTTATCATGCCTGTAGAGGTACCTACCTACCTACCTCCGTATCATTTAACATAATATGTTTAAGTAGGTAGGTACTAGGTACAGTTAGGTGGGTGGGGTGGATGATGAATCAAAGTTGTATTAAAAGTAACCGACACATTTTCTATATTATTTTGATATTATGCAGATAACATATAGGTATGCTATATGATAGAAATATATAAGGAATTAAGAGGAACTCCTACTATATATTTACCTATGGAGAACCTACATAAAAAGATAAGTCACATGATGCAACTTAGACCAGCAATTTTCTGCCGAAACTAGCAATGGGTAATGGTACCACCAAGTACTAGATAATACCTAGTTGAATATGATCCGTATTCGTTTGGTACTTCGGTAGGTACCTACCCACATAGATACGTTAAGTTATGTTTACCGGTGGTACCTATATAATTAAGTCAGTATATAGCGTTTTCGTTTGATATATACCAAGTACCTACTACAGAAGCGGTAAATCACATCACTATGCAATACTTAGTCTAAAATTGGATATTGGATTGGATTGTATATTTAGTGTAAAATTGTATACCGCCACAATTTCTTGAGAATAGAACTAGGGTTTCCAGTCCACGGCTTACCATATCGTTCGCTCTCCCTCTTCAACTCATATAAATCCCATATCCCTTCTCGTTCACTTAGAAGACCCGGCCGGCGATTTACTGGCTTTACTGCTCAGTGGCGTAGCATCATGCACAACCAAGTTGAAGTGACTTCAAAAAATGTCTTATTATGTCATATTCATATGTGTGCAAAACTTTAAGCCAAAAAAATTGTTTAGTTTTGAATGTATTTAAAATATATTGAAAAAATTTTGCATGCTGCGTGTACAACTTAGTGCTATCAATTTAGCCAATAAGAATTTAAAATAAAAGACATAAATTAAATTGCTATTGGCCAGCAAGGACCACGGGCAGGTAAGAGCGCCCCTTGCCAGGATAGAATGTGGTTAGGTTACTTATTATTAGTATAGACTGTTAGTAAAATTTATAACACTCACTTATTAGTAGCACTCTTCACAAAAACACATCACTATTCACTATCTGAAAATAAGTCATTTTAACTAGTGTCTTCATTTACATTTATTATGGATTGGGTTCAGTTCGCAGTGATGGAATCGAATTACCTCCATTCCTCTTGCTTTGGCCATTTCATGTACTAGATACTTCTTGAAAGCTGGAAAATGTTGCCTTGTCAGTGTCAACAATTCAGCTTTAAGTAGTGAATCATCGTGTTCAATGTTTCTTTCTTCCATCCAGTCTTTAATTTTGCCCTTTCCGCCATGCAGTTGTGAGCAGCTGTTCCGTTCTACGAAAATGATATTATTGTTTTTTATTTTATTTCCTATATTAGGATAATTGCGCGCGCCACTGAACACCGCATTCCACTAGTTTGCACTATAGGAAGGGTAAATTT
Source organism: Tetropium fuscum (assembly GCA_964058915.1). NCBI lineage: Eukaryota > Metazoa > Arthropoda > Insecta > Coleoptera > Cerambycidae > Tetropium > Tetropium fuscum. The sequence continues at coordinate 2,149 of CAXKVY010017028.1, forward strand.
TACCTCGAAATTTACGTAATGAAATATTCTTTGGTTGTATTAAAGCTACTAGAGTTAATGCACGGTTCACATTTATTTTAGTGTCCGGTTAATGCATTAAAGTATACTTTTAGTAAATTTTAGTTTGTTTTCTCCAGCATATATATTCATTTATTAATACAGGGCGGTCCAATTTTATGTAACAATATAACTTCCGTCCCTCAATAAATAAAAAAATAAGCTAGTCCCAGAAGTATACTTAGTATTAAAATAAATAAATATTGCTTCAGGAAAAAATAGTCCCAACAAAAAATATTTATTACGTAAAATATTAATCAAACCACCAATTATTATCTGAACAAAAGCAATAACAAGTTAATATTTATAGTCAAAAACAACATAATATCAAAGAAAGATAATATCAAAGCCTCGAAACTAATTTAACTTGTTAGATATATTTATACGTATTTACAAGAACTGGTCAATAACACATCCCAATTTTTTCAATAACGATTTCAAAAGCATTTAAAGGGGCATCTTATAATAGCCAGGCAACATTTTTTATCTAACTGCGTCCACAGCATTTCTTTTTTTTTTTCAATAAATGTTTCTTTCAAAATGTTCAAAAGTACTGAAATATTGAATATGGCCAGGTTTTCAATTTTTTTAATCTAGAGAACACCTCAATCAGAATACCTAGTTGGGCAGAATACAAAGTTGTGAATTTACAGGCAATGCCTTAGATTATAGACATATAGAAATTTTCTGATCAATATTTATATGGTTTATTTTGGTTTATGTATGTACCTATAGTTTTGGTGGATTTTGTATTAGAATTTATATGCTATTTCTGCTAGTAGAGAGCCCAAGTATGCCTTTACCTGGGGGGTTTCGTTGCCACAAGCCGAACTTGATATCAAATTGAGGCTTATGTACTGATGTTTCAAAATCCCGAGGCCGTCAAAAATCGTCCTGTTCAGAAGGGCACTACAGTTAAAATCGAGTTAAGCTATACGGGATGAAAAGAGAGAAATTGTATTTTTTTTATATATATTTTTCATAAAAGGTTTTGTATAACAAGTATTTTTAATATTTTCACAATATTATATTTTATGTTGGAGCTTATGAGCGATTGAAACTTAAAACGGCTATACCTCGGTTCGGACTACCTCAGAAACGAAAACACAAATCAAAGGTGTATACTCGCAGTAAAAGTTTACTCTATTATTTCTGGGCATAATGGTTTAGAATTTATAATTTTATGATTAGGTATTAGTAAATTCAAATTACTACGAAACGCAACACAATGTAAGTTTTCTTTGATACTGTTAGCAGGACGTAGTCCCATGCTTCAACCACACATATTGCATTTCACTTCGTCTCATAGCTCCGTTTCGCTTCGACATTATTTATTTATTATGATCCACAGCGTTTAAAAGAAAACTAGGTACATAATTTAACGAATTTTATTTTTTTGCTGCTTTAAGCGAGGAAGCTAGGTAGTATGCGCTGCGAACGGAATTGCAAGAACAGTTGCATTGTATTGCATTTAGTAGTATAACCACAGTATACTGTTTCCCAATCGACCGTTTTTGTTAGAGAAAAATAATAATAATGTTCTCCAATGTCGCGGGTATTAATACGAATGCAAAGGTAATTAAAAGTTGAAATTAATGATATCATTTATATCCAAAAAGTAAAATTTAGGAAAAATAACGAATTGTTGGGCACCACCAACGAGATTGAACATTGCACAGGTCACTGGTCCTAACTAGATGTAACGGAGATATATATATATATATATATATATATATATATATATATATATATATATATATATATATATATATATATATATATATATATATATATATATATATATATATATATATATATATATATATATATATATATATATATATATATATATATATATATATATATATATATATATATATATATATATATATATATATATATATATATATATATATATATATATATATATATATATATATATATATATATATATATATATATGTATATATATATATATATATGTATATATATGTATATATATATATATATATATATATATATATATATATATATATATATATATATATATATATATATATATATATATATATATATATATATATATATATATATATATATATATATATATATGGCGTGAATTCGGAGGCCGTTGTGATACAAATATTTTTCAGTTTGTGGAAAAACGCTATTCTTACCTACGACGTATTATACTGCAAAATACAAGGCAGACTGCTCGGGTTCATACGGATATTAAATAATAATCGGCCGGCTAAGCGACTTATTATTTAGAAATCGCTTACGAAGATTTATGGTTCTCATTGGTCGGCGTCGCACGTAAATATGTAGCGTTGAAACTCGTAGCTTGCATTTCGCTGTGCAATCCATTGCGGTATTTGCACTTTAAGGGGCATGGTGTATTTCCACAACGTGGAATTGAGTGGGTACTCTATTACTCAATGAAACTAACTTCGTCTCTAAATAACAAGACTCATTTTTTAACAACATAGTCTTTTATAATTTATTGCATAATAATATAGTCTGTGAATTTCTGTTAGCAAAGGGTTCCTATAGTATTTCACAACGTAACTGTAGGTATGTAAAAGTATTTCCCTGTGATTTCCCTAGAACCAATATTTTGAAAAGGTCATCAGTCATCTAACTTTAATTTATCCAACAATTGTGATATTAATTATTATTCATTACTGCCTACTATTTACAAATGTGTACTCCAACGTATGTTGAACTTGTAATATTTCTTGAATAGATATCATATTATTTTAGTAATTAAAGTATCAAGGGTGTTATAAGGATAATAACACATCGAGGTCGGCAGTGGCGTACGAATGTACATCGACCGAGGATGTCATCGTATAATACCCGTGGTGCATTCAACGTTTAATGTCCTATTAGTCTGTTATTTATATCGAATTTCTTTGAAACTTATGATTTATTAATTTGACATCTATTAGGTATGTTCAGAACGATTTGATTTAAAACAGAGTAAACATCAAAATTATGTGTAAACGCATTGCATAGCAACGCATTTAATTTTTATTGACGGTAATAAAGGTTATTTGTAATTTCTATTTTAGAATTGATTTATTTCCATGGTTATAAATTGATAATGTCCAATGGCGTTATACATAATCTAACAAAGGCGTTATTTATCATCTAATGTAACTCAAAATAGGATGGTTATTTCAAAATAACAGACTAGTAGGACATTAAGGTTATTAAAATTAAATTACCTGCTTTGTTTAATGTTTTCATATACAGAGATATTTTGCTGCTCATTTATAACGTCACTTGTTTTTCTGTTTACTTTGATTTATACACTACTTGTGGTACTTGTTTTAAATATTTGAATATCATATTATTTCTGTTATTAAATTACTTTGTTTTTTTGGTATACACATATATTTTCTGCAATGTCACATTCATTTTCTCTTTACTTTATCGGTTATACACAAATAATATTTTTTTATCTATTATTATCAAAAGCAAATTGTATTTTTAGAGAGAAATTGTATTTATTAGTCTTTTCCTGTTACTGGGTGTTCTCGCCTGCTGACAAAAAAGTTCTATCTATACAAAGAAGCCAAATTTTCATTATGCTCTGAGCTCCACAGAAGCTTCTGTTCCATATTTTATCTCCCGTACCCTGTATATATCTTTGTTCAATTTTCGTAAGGCAGACTTTAATGACTAGTGCCTGTTGAACACTCATTCATACAGTGACTTTCTATTTTATCAGTGCGCTGGCAATTTTTTATGTTTATCTGCGTCGCAGGTGACTATCTCAACACCCATATATACACCCGTACATGATGGTAATCGATAGGTACACTCGCGAGCAGTTAAAAGTAAACGCCTCTTAGAAATATTTTTTGTAATTTTACCATCATGTAGTTGACAGTACATGGATTTCTTGTCAATATAACAACGTTTCGATGTCTAGATTATAATTTGGTATTAGAAAAAAAAATTGATTAAAGGCATAATATAGCTAAAACATAAAATAAACATACAAATTAATCAATTACTTGACACTTTATTTTAAAATCAATATTTAATAGGTGGCTCCATTGCTAGCAGCTACTGCTTCGAACCATCTTGGCATAGAATGAGCCAACGCTCGACAGTAATCTGAATCCACATTTCTCCAAGCATTCTTAACGGCCAACAAAAGTTCTTCCCTGTTTTGCAGGCGAAAATTTCTGTCATGAATTTCCTTGACCAATCGTCACCAAACGTTTTCAATTGGATTAACATCGGGCCTTTTGGACGCCCAAGGCAAAACAATTGCTGCACCGATGGTAACAATCCTAAAGTTTTGCAGCAAATGTCCATAATGTTCGCATATTACATATGCCAGCAGTCTGCGCATATTCCATATGCCAGCAGTCTGCTGGACCGGCCTCGCTTATCCAAGCCACATATTAACAGAAAAACGACCGCTACTATTAACGGGCTTGGTATATCGATTGGCGAGTTTCTTGGTATACACACGAAGTAACCCAGCGTGGCATAACTTAAAAATTTGTTCGCCGCAGAAAATGATATTAAACTAGAAATCTTCATCGCTAACAATATAATTTTTGGCAAAGAGCACCGTTGCTTCTTTGTTGCGGTCAAATAACAAAGGCTTTTTAGCAGCTGCATAATTACTGATATCGCTGTTTAATTCGGCGTCTAGCTGTCAAACTGTTGCAGTAACTGTATCAAAGGAGTTTCTTCTTAACCAATTTATCATTTTACTGGATAGGGCTGGAACCTTTGATGTAACTATAACACTCGGAGTAGTTTCCACATAAAACACTCACTTCGCTCGACGCGCGTTTCGCCAACCAAGTTGGCATCATCCGGAGACGATTAAAATTGAACTAAGTTATACTTAACAGTGTATATTCAGTTACTATCCGGCATCCGGCCGGATACCGGATAGTCTCCGGATATTCGTTTCATCTCTATTATAGAGTCGCGTGTGTAGGGCCGCCGATCAGATTAGTAAAAAAAAATCGATAGTTGGAAACATTCGAGCGCGTCAGATTAAGGTATGGTGGGTAGTTACATGCTGAAGTGTGCATTTCAATAATCTGACGATTTGATCGTAACGTAAGGGAGTATGAGGGTCACCTTGCCAAAAAAATCTTCATTTCGACATTCTCGAGCGCGGTTGAATTTTTTTTATTTTGATGGAAACAATTCAAGGATAACGGGAAAAGTATAATTGCCGATTTCCGCTAGCCGACGTAATAAAAAATGGTCAATAAAGTTTAGCGGGTGCAGCTGGAGTGATGCATTAAAAAAATCATAAAAAATGGTCAAACCGTCATCGTCATATTAAGAAAGTCCCCCAAATAATCGTCAGATTATGGATTAGCACCATCAAGACATCAAGCTGAACCACTATGAAAATCTGACGCTCGAGTATTTCAAAATGGCGATTTTTTTTTGCATCTTCAAAAAGCCGGCACGAACTTCCGTCACATCAGAATCGTCAGTCTTTTGAGTGGGAGCTTCATTCGAGTTCACTTAACATCTCTGAATATCTGACGCGCTCGACTAAATTTATTTTTTCCCATTTTTAACCCTTCCGTACGGCCGCCCCCCCCACCTTGCAAACCGCCGATATCCAGACACGTGAGGCATATACACTATTAATATCCGACGCGCTCGTGTATTCCCATGTGACTTTTTTTTTTACATTTTTGAAAGTCTGAAGATGCTCCCCCCATGATACTAAGACTACAAGATATGCTAACGCGCATGCGATCCCCTATCTCTCACCCACTGCTGACGTCATTCCGTGACAAATTTCAAATATTCGAATTTGACACATCTTTAAAATACATTATTTTATAGTTTAAATACATTATTTTATAAGTTTAAATGTTATTTTAATTATTTTGGTCATTTGTGATTGTGATAAACAATAGTTTACTGTGCAATGAAGGGTTGTACCAGTAACAATAATAAAAAAGTAAAAATTCTTCCAGTACATGTCGATACTTTAGTTTCCAACTGCAGCAGAGATTTGTAAATTATGGGTGCAAAAGTGCTACCAAACGCATGATTTTAATATTAAAAATGCTAGAATATGTTGCATTTTCTGATTATGATTTCCATGTTAAAGAAAAATTATTGCAATTGCCCAAAAATAAGTGGAAGTTGAAAGATAATGCTGTACCTTCATGTCCTTGCCTTTTACTTTTTTCTTTAATTATGGATGACATAATTATATTAATAAATAATTAAGCGTATGAAATATATACGTTACAAACGAAAATCTTAGCTAAAGGCTAAAGATGCTAAATAAAACTTAGGTTATGGTTATGTCAAAACTTATCTTTCGTGCGGTTTTGTGTACATGCTAAATAGGCATCAATTTAGCATGTACACAAAACCGCTCTAAATAGTAAAAAAACTGCAATATGTACGAATAATAATTATTGTACGAATTTAATCAGCAATATAAATTTAACACTAAAAAATCCAAAAACCAAACAAACAATATCCGACATCTGCAAAATCAGAACAGCAACACGACACGCATAGACAAAGAAATACGACACGGGAAGAAAATAAAAAATAACCGAGGCTAAATTGGCGCGTATGTTTAAAGGAAATGTGAATATTATTAGTTATTTTGTGACGGTTTTGATAATTAATTATATAAAATAAACTAATGTATATTTATATCTATATTTTAGTAATTTTTATATATAAGGTATTTACCCGTTCACTTGCTTTAACTGTAAAGACCCCGTGCAGTTATAGAAAAGTAAAGGTCTAATGCCGTAATTACTAATTAATGTACAGGTTCTTTACAAACAATCCTTCTACTAAGTGCCATTCCAGTTCAAGGATTATAGACGTGGATAGTCATTGATTCCAGTTCGTGCCGTAGTAGACCTTTAACGGCAAAGTACCAGCTCCCAGCTCTCCGACACCAGCTATTTGCCAGTGTTCGGGGTAGAGGCCCTTTAATGAGCAGGAATATCATGTTGGTTGGGTTGTCTTGTTCTTTTTTGTACCTAACTATACAGGGCATTTAATAACTTGGGAGATTATTTTTAATTCACGATAATATATTATGCTAAAAGTAAATGCTTTACAAAAAATAAACCTAATGAAAGTGCTTTAATAACGGAGAAAAATTAAAATATAAAATGTTTCTCAAGTTCGTAAACACCCTGTATACTTAAACAATGTCCAAAATAGTTATATCGAGTCGAACATAACGAAACTTTATAATAAAATCATGTTAAAAGCTTTCCTCTCCATATATCGCCATACATTTTTGTCACGGGGTGACGTCATGCGCAAGTTTGTTCAAAACGCGTTTCCCAAGTGATCATATCTTGTACTCTTAGTATCATGCGCTCCCCCCATCGGTAAAAGAGTATACGTCATCTAACCTTTTTTTCGTTTTACCATCTAATCTTCAAAGCCAATAGGTTCCCACGACGCTCGAGCAAATCACCTTCTAGCATCGTGGGCTCCCCTACTATAACGGAAAATCCGCACTACTCGTTCATTGTCAAATGCCCAGAGAACTAACTGTCAAATGTGACATTTCGAAATTCCACCCTTAAAATGGCCGAGCCAATAAAAATGTGACTTCCGGTTACACTGTGTTGATAAAGTCAAATGGAATAAATACACTTTTTAATATTTTTATTATATAAACCTATTAGTACGACATAAATAAGGGGGCGTCCTTAAATTGCGTGAGATGTTTAAAGGGGGGGAGGGGGTCGAGTCAAATCTGATCTAATCTTACGTTGGAGAGAGGGGGGTCTCGGCAAATATCACGCAATTTTTTTTCTGATTGAAACAAAAAAAATACTATTTTGGTCCATTTAATCCAGATTGTACATGCTTAAGATTTAATCTTAAGCGTAATCGTAACAC
>CAXKVY010017029.1:0-26136 GCA_964058915.1 Tetropium fuscum
TCTAATTAACGAGATAAATCTGATTAAGTTAATACAGCCTGAAGTAATTACTCTTTTAACGGTAATGTAGAAATAAATCATCATATTAGAGTTTACCTTTACCTTTTTAATACTTGATATTTATAACCTACCCTGAAATTTCATTGATATTAATTTGCATATTATAATGACGCTTCAAATATGCCTATTCCGTCACCTAGTCATTATTATCTTGTAGACACATAGCTAACATGCTTCGCTATGATAGGTTACCATTTGTATTCATACGGTAGTTTGTATTCATATCGTTGGGTACATATCCTAGATAGTACATAACGTTTTGCCGATATTTATTTTTTATTTATTTATTTATTTATTTATTTGTTTGTTCGTTTGTTCGTCTGTTCGTCTGTTCGTCTGTTCGTTTGTTCGTCTGTTCGTCTGTTCGTCTGTTCGTCTGTTCGTCTGTTCGTCTGTTCGTCTGTTCGTCTGTTCGTCTGTTCGTCTGTTCGTTTGTTCGTTTTCCGTTTGTTTGCTTGTTTGATTAATTGATTGATTGATTGTTTGTTTGTTTGTTTGTTTGTTTGTTTGTTTGTTTGTTTGTTTGTTTGTTTGTTTGTTTGTTTGTTTGCTTGTTTGTTTGTTTGTTTGTTTGTTTGTTTGTTTGTTTGTTGGTTCGTTCGTTTATTTTGTTTGTTTGTTTGTTTATTTGTTTATTTATTTATTTATTTATTTATTTATTTATTTATTTATTTATTTATTTATTTATTTATTTATTTATATATATATATATATATATATATATATATATATATATATATATATATATATATATATATATATATATATTATATAGACATATAAACATATAAACGGTCGCCTCAGGCCTGAGGCTTTTTCAATTTATTATTACTTTTTAAAATAGGTAGTCTGTAAAAAAATACAAATTGTTATAGAAAAAGTTTACTCTTAAGGTTAAAAATTGTATCTATAGAAGGTACGACTAAGAAATGTAATTTTTCAAATTTATGTTTCAATAAAATATTTGCTGTAAATATAAAATTTCTGTACGTTCATTTTTGTTTTATTGTGGTTTATATTTAGGATGTTTATGGATTACAGACATATGCATATACACATATGCATATACAGCATATGAGGCTGTACAACTTCCCACCGGTAGGTGTTTGAAAACTTTATTTGGTTGCAGGTTTCTGCGTCAATTATTGAAAATTCATTTGTTCTACAATTAGTAGGAGTATGAGGCTTTGTGAGGTATCAGTAGATGGCACCTGGTACGGTTTTCTTCCCAAAATACGTTAATATTATTGTTTACTATTATGTTTCATTGTTATTTAGGGGTTTCAGAAAAATTAGATAATTTGTAAGTATCCTTGCTTAAGTATCCCTGCTTAAGTAACATTCGATTTCGAATATTATATTGTGATTTTAGGTTTGGCTAAGGTTTTTTATATCTCTTCTGTCTTTAATGGAATTTTTATTTTTTTGTATATGTATCATCTCTTTTATTAATCTTTTACTTTAGATATTTTCTTTTGTGAGGATTTTCATGTCATAAAAATTTGCAGTATATTGTTCCTTTATTATATGTTTATTTAGTGCCGTGGAACTATTTTTGTTATATTTATGACCTATTAAACACAATATATGTCAGCTGCCAGTGAAAGCTGCTTCGGAACTTTTTAAATTTTTTTTTGGGTTTATTGTCTTTGGTTGGTTATTGTCTTTATTGGTTTGGTTCTCTCTACACAAAGTTAACCACATTGGCTACTACTTCCTTAATCTGACCAGACAAACTTTACATTTTTTTTTCATTTAAACTCTATTTCAAGACTACATACAATTAATTACACTTCCCGTACTTTAAGATTTGACGTTATGAAATCTGACCAGACAGACGAGCTCTATGAGAGTTTCATAAAGGCGCTATACCACAGACGGAATAGGTATACCAAATTGAATATTATGAATATCTAAGTTACCATTAGGTAACATACATATTATTAGCCCTATAGTTAATTTTTATATGATGCTATAACTTGTAATATGATATATTATCCGTTATAGCGGTAACATTTCCTTTAATAAACGCAAACAAGTTTAATAATGCTATGCAATATATTATTTTATTGTTTTTATGGATATTTATTTGCGCTGAAGCTGTTTGATCTCAATAAGCCGCCTGCTCATGACAAAACGTACAGGAGAGTTCACTGATTACAGAAAGCTCTAGACTGACAGCGTCATTAGGTATAATTAATTCTGCCGTTGAAATATAATCAGAAAATATACTAGAATATATGAATTCCGAGATATCTTCTGATTAATAATTAGTACCGTCTGACTGTAAAGTGAATAACAGTCTTAACTATATAAAATAAATGTTTATTATAATAATATTTGAGTGAACATGTAAGCGTAAATTAAAGCGAGCAAAATTGCATAATGATATACTAAACAATTCTCATTCTCTCTAGTTCCGTGTTTCTTGATCTTCACAGTTTTGTTCTTGATGAATCACATCATTAAAATGATACGCTATGAATGAGGACTCTCCTATTTAAGAGTTGTCCGTTCATTAGGAGTGTTTGATCACGTACATTATACGCACTGCATTCTTGTATAATATTGTGCATCAGATTGTGTAAAAACATACAGACCCTGAAAGTTTGGGTGGGATGCCTAGGGGTCCCTTTACCCCTATGAATGTTATCGCTTTATCTTTTTTACTGTACAATATACATTAAGCTAGTTACAGTTGTTTTTATTTTTTCCGATTCATTTTAGAAATAGGGAGTCTTGGTGAACTCTACGTAAACTGTTACACTGAGAGAAGAGACATTGACCGTTATATGAAAATTGAATAGCCCCTATACAAAAGTTGTATACTATTTGTGACAAATGAACTGTTTTTTAAGGTTATACAACGCGTTTTTCTGAAAACCTGTCCATAAAGGTGATTAGAGCCATAATATACCTACCTATTATTATAGGTATCTTTATACCTTTATAGGTATGTATAGATGGAAAATTCGTTCCTAATATTACAAAAAAAATCAGAATAGGGAACAAAAAAATATTGAGATAAAAGCAAAAATAATACAGAAAAGTTATAGCAAGCTATAGCTGAGCTGTGTTTGCAGGTTAGGTACGTTAGATATCCATTTAAGTAGATAACAAAAATGTCTGCATTGCCCAAATCTTCTCATTGCTTCTCTGGAACATCTTGACTCAATCCAAATGTTTTTTCAATAAACAACAAAATTGGTTATTGAAAGTTTTCACACAAGCTGCAGCTTGTCACGCTTCAACCGCAGTATAACCATCACCACTCAACCAACACATACCAGACCACACCGCATATTATACATTCATACGTCACCGATCGCGTGTCAATGCCAATCGAATGAGAGCTCGCTCGATAAACTGGTCGGATTGGTAGTTATGTAGGCGCTAATTTTAAAAAGACGAAACAATTGAAATGCATTTAACTTGTCCCAAGTCAACCCTAGTTTTAAAGGAGATTAACAAATTTTTACCGGTATACAATTGTTGTATAACCTTTATACACTACTCATAATATAATTTGTTGTATAAATACTATATAATATTTGTATACGGCTAACTGTTATTTATTCAGAAAATAATTATTATACAATTTCATGGTAATCTGTGTTTATAGAAGTTTTTATTTACATTTATACAATGTTATATTACCCTAAGTCAACTTGAGCTAAAACAAAAGTTCACTTAGCGGATTTCTTTCAGTGTATACGTGGAATAAAAAACTGCTATTATATATAGGATATTCCAATTAAATGCCCTAAAACTAAATTTCCCAAATTTCAAAAAATCAAATCCAAGTAGCCTCTGGAATATTCTAAAGGGTCGACGTCGTGACCCTGTGTATAAAGGGAAGAAAATATTGCTTCATTGATACTTTTATTACAGTTATTTATATGGTCACTAGTTGCAGTTGATAATTTTTAATTAATTATTATCTTCAACAATGAATTAATCAGAAAATGTTCTTAAACATTGTTATTAAATATAGCCTACTAGCAGAGAAAATCTGGATTAACCTAATTTAAAATTGGTATATTGCCGAATTAAATTCCTTTATATCGACTAAAATAGAACAGCATGAAATAGGCAGATTAATAGATAATTATTAATTTTAATTTTAATTATATTAATTTTAATAATAGCCTACGATGTTCGGGCTATAAAGGGCAATGTCAACGCTTTAGAATATCGATCCCAGAGAAATGCGGTAGCCTTTATACTAAAATTATAAGACAAAGCCACCTTCTAACTATTCAGCAAGATATGTCCTTTTATGTTATTTGCGAAATAACCCAATAAGCGACATCCTATTTCAGAGAGGCTTTGCCATGTCGGCATACGTATATATTTCATAATATGAGACACGGTATATAAGAAAGGTGAATCATATTTCTTCCTATCTGAGGCATAGCTACGTTCCTTTTATGTTCCTTAGCATGCTCAGCTGTTCCTGAAACGTACCAACAAACTAGTGCTTATATCAAACGATTTGCCTCAATCAGACACAAATTTTCTACATTCTGTTACAGTTAGACTAAAATCAAACATACTTTCCTTAATTAGAGAAACATTGCGTTAACATCTTAATAATTATATATAAGCAAGGCACCAAACCAACCGTTCACGTCACGACGCAATAGTCCCTTCCCCCCTACACCTTCAAATGGCCAATTTTTTCTTAAGCCCTTTGGTAACATAGGTCTAATTCGATCCGATATTTGGAATTAACTGCAATAAAAATAAATAAAACTTTGATTTTGCTACGCCTCTATTCCTTTAATGAAAATTTTTATATCGGAAAAACTTTACGCCTAATTTTAAGTATATAGTACCGTTTTTGGGTTTGTAAGATAATTTTTAGTAAATTCATATTTTTATGGGTATGGGCATTTTTTACACCACTTCCTTATAAAAATCGTATCTCCTTTATTTTTGCAGACGGACGCTTCGCTCCTTATACATTTATGTAGAGGATATATGGCCGATCAGAAAAGGTTATATACATTGGCTCAATATCTGAAATGGTTTAAAGGATACGGGTCGGGAAATTGGTGATTTGTCAATTTTTCTTTTCAACGGTAACTAACTCGAAAACGAACGCTTCGGCATCGAATCTGAGGTAGTCATTGGATCCGGCGCGATCGTTTAGATAGGATAGGTGTATGTGTACGTCTGTTTGTCGTCGTAAGACCCTGCGGAGACAAAATCGATTTTTCATAGAAAAATGGATTTTCCGTAAATTTTGATATAAAAATCTGAAAATCTCCCTGGTGGTTTTTTATATTGAAAAAAAAAATGTTACATCCATTTTACCCTAAAAAATAATTTACTGCCCTCGTCATTTGAATCGTATTTTCTATATCGGAACTGAAACGCGCGGCTCATTTTATTTATATACGACCGAACATTTTAAAAAAAATAGTTTATCGGTTTTACCCCTGAAAAATCTATTTTACTATGCCGCTGTTTTTTAATGAATTTTGCTAATGAGTTTAGTTTTCGTGTTTATAAGATAATTTTTCGAACATTCGTATTTTTATGGGTATAGGCTTTATTTTAAAAAAAATATGTTGGACCACCCTGTATAATACCAATAACATGAATATTTTACAGATATACTGTAAATTCAAGTCCGCAAAGATAAAACATACAAACTCACATCTTGAGAAAATAAAGAAAACCATATTTTGTTTCAATACATGACCACCCTGTACCAAACTAGCCATTTCTGAGCTTGGTAACCAAATGATACAAGATACTTACGTCTCAGAAAACATTAAGCCACAGTAACAAATCGTGGACCTCTCAAAAACACATGAACCACATGTTGCCTAGCGTATGGACTAAAATAGTACAAGATGGATTCGTTGAGTGATAGTGGTGGTAAGGAATTTTAAGATTATTTCTGTACCTATTTAGTTTTGAAAAAGGCAATTTTACATACCTTCGGTGTCAGGGAAAACGTCACCTTCATCTTCAATCGTTACCCTGATTTATTTAGCTTGTAGCCTTTTCTTCTTTCTAAGAGGAACATAGTCAGGGTCATCTGTCAAGAACAGATATGATGGGGATTATAGTGGATTACTTAAAGTTATTGAATATTAAACATGAACGATTCCTTAAAATGTACCAATAACTTTAGTAATCAACTATAATTCCATCCAATATGTATCTGTTTAGGAAGGATATCTAAGCTAGGAAGGATCTGACAACAGCGCATCCGACGATGTGACAACATCGCATATGGGAGTGCCAGATACAACTACCAAAGGGCTAAGTCTCAACACTCTAGGACTTTAAATAACCGAGATACGCCTCCTGGACCAGTTATAATAGTTGCAGTATAAGCACATGTGGACTACCCCTGTCGAACTCTTCGAGACAATCTAGAATGTGATTATTGGATAGGGCTGGAACCTTTGATGTAACTGTAACACTCGGAGTAGTTTCCACAAACACCAAAACACTTTCACTTCGCTCGACGCGCGTTTCGCCAACCAAGTTGGCATCATCCGGAAACGATTCAAACTAATCTTAAACTACAAAATCTACCATATTTATACTATTTTCATGGTGACGTCACTAATGATCGCCGTGAAATTTACGCGTGACTAATCACGGTTCAATCATCGGTTGCTAAGCAACGCGTAAAGCGGGCTATACGGTATAGGTCCCTTGTCGCTATTCATACTACTATTACATTTTACAATTTCTATGCTCTCAAATGCATCTGTGTCTATTATTGGTCACATTTCTAACTAATCTTAAATTACTAATATCTATTCTATGATTATTGTCAAAAGTATGTTGTGCAACACTAGACTTATCTGTTCTTCCATATTTTAGATGAGCCATATGCTCTTTAAATCTGGTGTTAATTGATCGTCTCGTTTGAATGGAAGTTTTCGTTTCACTTCTGTAAAGTTTACATATGAACTAGGAAATAATGGAAAATTTCCATTTTTAGATGTATTAGTAATTAAAAATAGTGACAATAGGTTAGAATTTGATATATATAGAAAAGATACCAGTACGATCAGATATATCCCTAATGACTCTCACCACTGCTATCAACATAAAATGGCAAGTTTTAATTTTCTTGTCCATCGTTTACTAAGTTTCCCTCTCAGTAATGAGACGTTTGAAAATAAAAAGTATTAATTAAAGATATAGCTGTGAGTAATGGTTATCCTAGAGATATAGTTGAAAAATTAATTAGGAAGCGTAAATTTAAGGACACACTTCGTAATTCTACGACCTTTCAAAAGGATATAGAGGCTCCAAAATATGTATCCATCCCGTACGAACCCCGGTTTACTCGTGGTTTGAGTAAGGTTTTCAAAAACGTGGGTATAACAGCGATTCATTCGTCGAGCAACAAATTACAACAACTTTTAGACAATCCAAAGGATAAAATTGTTCCAAATGAAAGGTCTGGGATTTACGAAATTAGTTGTAATGATTGTGATCGAAAATATGTTGGTCAAACGAGACGATCAATTAACATCAGATTTAAAGAGCATATGGCTCATCTAAAATATGGAAGAACAGATAAGTCTAGTGTTGCACAACATGCTTTTGACAACAATCATAGAATAGATATTAGTAATTTAAGATTAGTTAGAAATGTGACCAATAATAGACAGTTGGATGCATTTGAGAGCATAGAAATTGTAAAATGTATTAGTAGTATGAATAGCGACAAGGGACCTATACCGTATAGCCCGCTTTACGCGTTGCTTAGCAACCGATGATTGAACCGTGATTAGTCATGCGTAAATTTCACGGTGATACCGTAGCCCGCTTTACGCGTTGTTTAGCAACCGATCATTGAAGCGTGATTAGTCACGCGTAAATTTCACGGTGATATCATTAGTGACGTCACCATGAAAATAGTATAAATATGGTGGATTTTGTAGTTTAAGATTAGTTTTAATCGTCTCCGGATGATGCCAACTTGGTTGGCGAAACGCGCGTCGAGCGAAGTGAAAGTGTTTTGGTGTTTGTGGAAACTACTCCGAGTGTTCTAGAATGTGATGAAATAATTCAAAATAATCTAGTATTAAATAATCGAGAAGTTTCTAGAACCTTGAATATATATAATGGCTGGCCATTATATACTATATTCATTACGGCAGTCAGTTCTAACACCCGCATAATTCCATCTAAATCCCATCCATATCTCGAAGACGGTAAAACAAATAAACGGAAGTCTCGAACAAAGAAGAACTAAAAATGTAAACAACCGGCTAAAGTACCTCGGAAGAAGTAGAAGCCAAAGCATCTAGCAAATGACATATAATGGACAGCAGTCAGTTTTAGTCTAATCATTCTTAGAGACTCCTCGTGTATCTCCACGCCCCATCCAACAATAAAAAGTTGTTTATAATAATTATAGCTTATTTTTTAAAGAATTACAAACAAATACTTACTTGCATAGGTGAAATTGTAAATTTTAGCTAAAGCTAAAGAAATTAATGGTCTTCGATGAAATTAGTGTATGACATTGTCCATTAAAATTTCAAAAAAATGAGAGACATATTTTGCAGAACAATAGGTAGGTAACCTTCATTTAAAGGATATCAAAAATCCATTCATCACTGAAATCTATTTTATACTCCAGGTACAAATTAAGTTGGAAATCGGGCTATCGAGCTAACGCGGATTTTCATTTGTAATTTTTGCTCATTTCCACACGACCCTGATATCATTTCCACACGACCCTGAAGTCTTCCCAATAGTCATAAACAAACTTAAAGTCTAGTATACGTCGGTAGCTTATATATCATCATTCTCATCTTCGGTAGTTTCAAAATTGAAGTATTCCTGCCCATGACATTAGGAGCACATTGCTGAACACCGTAGGCTGTTTTAACGCAACCGCACCTATTTCGACGTCCCAATTTGCAGCTGCATGAAAAAAGTATTAGAATAGATGATGGAGCTGGCGCTTTTATTGTTGTAACTGGCGCCAATATGCTGCCAACTTTTTTCCAGACTCAGTTTACATAATAAATACGCAATAAATTGTTTTTTCACGCTTGTATTAATGAAATACGCGATAGGGGTGCTGACGTTCGGAGGCTGGCGGCAGTTTTGACAATAGCACAGTATTGTCTGATTTAAATTGCTCTCCTGCGTTTGCAATTTCTTCATGGCTCGCTTGAGGTTCATTGAAGACTTATGCAATATCTTGAGCATCCTTTCATTTGTTCATGTGTTGATCGTTCGGGTTTTCTCCTTGCCGAAGGATGCAGTATCGCAACTAAAGGCGAAAGCAATTAATATTATTACGTGTATTTTCAAAAGTGATGAAGTCTGCGTCGCGAGAACTGTAATATCTTCTGCTTGCGCCTCAATATCCTTCTTTTAGAGACACGATGTTTTATCAGCACAAAAGGCAGCAAATTTCAACAACCGCCTTGAAGATGGGGGATGAAGGATTGGGAAACCACTTAAGAAAAACGACCTCCAGTGGTACGGAAATGAATAAAAATTTCAACAAAATCCGCGTTAGGAGTATTCGATATCCGATTTCCGCTTTATAAATTCAGTTCTCATGATTTTTGTCGTAGTTTTGTCGTCGAAAATAGTTTCTGCACCAATTGCCTAAATACCGCAGGAAATAGAGAGCTCCGACTTATCCCCATCTTGATGCTACATTTTGCGAGAACGATATTCATACTACGGAAAAAATATTTAGGACATTTTTTTTGTGTAAAATTTAGAGAGGGCTATTTTCCAATACATCCATTTTCCCAGAAATTTGTGATTTAGCTAATATACGCGCTAAACCGCACGGGTGCAGCTTTTCAATTTTAAGGGATTACGCAACCACAGTATGGGTGGGATCTTTACGTGACTTAAAACTACATACCTACTTTAAAAATTATTTATATATATATATATATATATATATATATATATATATATATATATATATATATATATATATATATATATATATATATATATATATATATATATATATATATATATATATATATATATATATATATATATATATATATATATATATATATTCTGCCATGTTTGAAAATTTTACTCATTTTTTAACCACACCTAATTTGCCTGGACTATTAGTAACAATTGCAAAATTACTGTTGAAATAGTTTTCTACATACTTATTTTCTTTGTTATAAAGAAAAATAATGCCATCGCTGGTATTACATTGGTATTGCAGTTTATATTCACGAGTTTGGGATAAAACTCCGGAAACCAGATATAATTTAGCCATTTAATTTTTCAGTCAAGAGCAAAACAATCGCTCGCTAAACGATTTTCAAGAGTCTGCGATAAAATTCTGGAAACTAGACATAAATTATCCGCGTAACTTTTACATCCAGGAGCAAAACAAACGCTCGCTAAAGCGATAGTGGAATAAGATAGGTACTAAACGTTTTTGCGAATGCTCTACTTCGGTCATCATACAGCTGGCTCCCCATCGTTGAGTGTACTTAGAGAATAAAAGGAAATGAAAATTAGTTTACAGAAAACATGGAACATTCATTTACCGTAAAAGAAAGAAAACGCCTAGAAATGCAAATATGAGTCACGACTGCTGGAAATATTAGAACCTTGCTGTGTTCTAACCTTAGCGCAATCGCTTTACATGTAGATTTTATGCAACTAGAATTATTTAAAGTTATATAGGTAGTTGTAAACTGAAAATCAGCATAAACGCAGTGTGTACCTTAATATTATAATAAAACAAAAAACTACAGCACCTCCGCCCCATTCTTACTGCTCTGTTTAGCCCTAAATCTTACTGGTCACAAT
Organism: Tetropium fuscum; assembly: GCA_964058915.1. NCBI lineage: Eukaryota > Metazoa > Arthropoda > Insecta > Coleoptera > Cerambycidae > Tetropium > Tetropium fuscum. Next base: position 10,867 of record CAXKVY010017029.1, read on the forward strand.
GTACCCCTCTAATATCTGTGGTAGAATTTATAACCTCGATATGAGTGGCCGAGTGGGATTATCGCCCTTTACTCTAAATATCTGCGTATGTCTAGACCAGCTTCGCAAGGAGTGGGCTGTGCATCTTATGTTCTTCACAGTTGTAAGCAGAGGCTTATGCATGAGCCCCACCGACAAGGCGCTTTTAATTTTGCTCCGTTGTCGTTACCCTAGGGGTGTTATGTCTAGTTGGAGGGATCCTTTCCATTGTAGCTGAAGATGGCTCTTCGACCTCACGTTCGAAACATTAAATAAAATTGACTGTGAATATATCTAATCCTTCTTATTTTCTTTCAACATTTAATGAGATAATTTGGATCCGTAACAGGACTTAAAATAAATCCTAACTGCGCTCAATTTTTTGCAGATGCTATCAATGTGTCGTCAAAAGAAAATTAGAATAGAATTGAACAATACGTGGGAAAAAATTTGGATGACATTGATGTAGATACAGTTAACCCCAGTGATTGAGAAAGAAAATATATTAAGTAGGATAAATTGTACTGAGGAACAAGACGAAGAAAAACAGCAGTTATGTGCTCAGCTAAAACCTGTAATGAAGGCTCGACGGCCCATAACTCGACATAATTGGACTGTAAATGAAAATTATTGCTGATTTTTTCTCTAACCATATTAAACAAAAACGAGCACCAAAACAAAAAGAAGTGGAAGTAAGTAAGTGGAATTACCATGTACCCTGAACTATTTCAAAATAAAAAATGGACAGGTATAAAGGCTGTAGTTTTTAACATGTACACAGGTAAACTAAATGCAAATTTTTAAAACATGTATGTATTTTTACTAGCATTAGTTATATATTATGCAAAATATTTTGTATCTATCCAGAAATAAATGTTTGTTTAAAATGTCCCGTGTGTCCCTTTCATACTTTCCATTCTTTGTATCTTTCAAAGCAGACATAATTATATAATAGATAAATATAAATATTAACCAATAAAAAATATAATATATTAATTGAAATTTCATAATACATTCATATTTAATGTAGAGATGGTAGAGAAATATCTATGTTTCGTAATCAAGTCGGAAAAAAATGCTGAAAAAAGCATTAGGTATACAGTTATCCAGAAGATGTTATGCATTTTAAAGTTTAACATCTTCTGGATAACTGTATGCCTAATGCTTTTATATATAATATGTTCAAATAGAACAAATATAAATAGTAGACTAGGTTTGTGTATTCTAAGAATGAGTTCCGTCAAAAACTAATGTCATAAAACATCACTGCAAATGTTGGAGTATTAATATTTTAAATTCAAGTATAAATGTATATATATATATATATATATATATATATATATATATATATATATATATATATATATATATATATATATATATATATATATATATATATATATATATATATATATATATATATATATATATATATATATATATATATATATATATATATATATATATATATATATATATATATATATATATATATATATGTATATATATATATATATATATATATATATATATATATATATATATATATATATATATATATATATATATATATATGTATATATATATATATATATATATATATATATATATATATATATATATATATATATATATATATATATATATATATATATATATATATATATATATATATATCACATAAATATGCCAGATAAATAGCGAGGTTAGGTGTGAAGAATTGACTTTATTCTTATAAACAGCCCCGGGTGTCTATTTATATAAATAGCCAGTTAATAAAAATGGTTAATTAACCCGTAAATAAACCTTTTTACTGGTGACCTCACAGCGGCTATAACTTGGCAACCGTTATATGTCGTTGGAGTAAAAGAATTTTGTAATATTTTACTTGATTGATTTTCGATTTTATTTACTTTTAACATAAGTGCTAACAAAATGCCTTCATCAACAACTTTACATAAAACGATAATCTGACATAATAAATATTAAGACCTTTTAAATCCCAGGTAGTTAGATAAAAGAGCTGTGGAGAATGTGGAGAAAAGCTCAAATGTAGTTGTCTTAAATTGTTTCCCGAAATATTTCTTTTTTCTTCCTGAAAGGAACGAGAAAGAAGAATAATAAAATTATTAGAACTTAATCAATAATGTTGACCTTTACCGTAATTAATTAAATAAATAAACAAATGGTGTTACAGTGCATGCTCTAAACAGGTAAAGTACATCCAATGTTTATTGAAACCGCATAAGAAGTAAAAGTCGGCAAGGCCTTTGTAAAACAAAAGCGGCCGCCTTTGTCTTTGAATGAGATGCCGACAGTATGCATGGGCGGCCTCTAAGTTTTGCCAACTTTTACTATTTATGCGGTTTCAATTCAGATTGGATGTACTTTGGCCTCGTACAGGGTCGAGGCATCGACAAAGATAGCGAGCAAATAAAGTTTACCATTACCACTGACCACTGACATTTACGTCAGAGATTTTATCTCATTCGGAATTTAAACTATCCGAATTAAGGGGCTGTTTTTTAATAGTAACAAAACATAGTTTTAGTATTACAATTTATTAAAATATAAACAATAAATCCTGTGATGTCTTAATATTTCATATAAAGGTAAAGTCTAATTTGAGCGCGCCCTGTTCTAGATACCAGTGCTCTACGTTAGAAAGAGTGTAGTTTGACGAGGCAGTCGGCCCCGCCGTCACTGGTTTGGTTCGTTTTTGTGGGGAATAATTCCAGGACTTGATTTAGTTGACGCGCATATACCATGCCGTACACTTTTTTAGTTTGGTTAAATATATAATTGAATTGTTTATCAAAGACTACCTGCAAGTAGCTCAGGGTATTTTGAGCTCTTGTTTTAATATTTTTTACGGTTGCTGGCGCACGTTCAGGTAACCGCTATCGGGTAAAACCATGTAGTGTGTTTTAGTTGCATTTACATGCAACATAAACATGCAACAACTAAATATTTGAAAGAAATCCCTTACATCATCCGTTATTTAATGTTATAAATAAACAAAAATCAATTTAACAAAATCATGATCTAATTAATTAATCTTTTGTCAAATATATTGTATAAATATATACTGATTCTATACATGTTCTGCTAGAATAAAATATTATACTTAATATACATTGTAAATAATATTGTAAAAATAATATCTCTACTGTAAATCAATTTATTTATATTTATATCTTTATCTGTAAATCAATGTATATCAAGAACTAGTGATCACTTTAAAATATGTTGTGATGCAAAAACAAAATATCTCTTTAAATGACCTACGAGGTATTGAATGGGAAAATCATATATATTTTATTTTCTGCTTACGAGGTTTTGCACTTTAACTATAGTTATGCTGTCCTGCTAATGCGTTATGTATACTAACATTAATATGGGGGTGACGTATCTATGAAATTTATTCATCTCATAGGAAACTACGAATGGGAAAAAAGGAGACGTAAACTTATTTTTTAAATTACGTTTAACTGCCAATTATACCAATTTAGAATCCTCGCAAAAAGTACAAAGAAAATGTAGTCAATGGCGATTGGAGAATTGGGGAAAAGAGAACACGTCTCACTCAGGCAAAGTCGAATATAAGAGAGCTACGTTTTTGTCGTTAAGCTGTAATTAATTTAGTAATTTATAGTAGGTACCCACGTATTGTTACAAATACAATTTTACATTGTTAACTTACATTTTTTAGACAAAAACCGTATATTTAGATCAGTGAAATTATCCATAACTATTCCTACATATTAGTAGTCATATTTATTTCTTGAACCACATTTAGCTGACAGCCCATTTATAGATCTAAGAATGTATGTTTCATTTTTTCATATATCAAATACACACTAAGATTAGATACCTATAAAATCACTTTTGGCTAAATATGGTTAAAATCGAAATAAAATCAGTCTATGTAACTACAAATCGAATAGAAATGCATGAAATTGAATAGAGTAGGAAGAGAGTCAAGTAGGATTGTATATACTACCAAAAACCGATGAATTTAATTAATGAATTAGGAATCAGAACATACATATATATATATATATATATATATATATATATATATATATATATATATATATATATATATATATATATATATATATATATATATATATATATATATATTCTATCATAACACTATTAAATTTTGTCAGATAATTAGCATTACTCTCCGGGTCGTCTATTCAACCATTTCAAACTATACTTCGAACTCATATTGCTACAGGAATAGTATTGTGTCTATGATTTAGTTCTAAATGTAGTTATCTGTCATATCCAGGTACAGGAGTTGGAAGCGCTCCGGAAATTCTGTAGAGGAAAATAAGGATTAGGTATAGTAGTTGCAATGGACTCACTGAGCGAATATGTTTCTGAAATAAAACATTATATCGTAATGGATTCAAGATCCGCAGTATATCTACTAATAAAAATATATACAGTTTTAAAATAACCTACTACACTATCCCACATTGAAATAATATATAAACACAATTTATATAAGCTCTATTTTAAGAAATATATATTTCTTCGCGAAAAGTATTGATTTCAAGCATTGTACTATTATATTAAGGTGAAAATTTACAAAATCTGAATATGATACTCTATGATCTTTTTTATACTCGTTCTATATGGTTTTTGATCTCTTTAACTTTCACTATTTTCATGATATTTTAATTTATGTAGATTTTTATCTCCCGAATGACCATTTGCGAGATTTAAAGTGAAAATCGACCATGATGTTATTCTGGATGAAAATTTGATTTCCAAAATTGTAAGACAGTTTTATTTGTTGAGCCTAAAACTGTCTTACAATTTTGGAAGTAAAATTTTCATCTTCAGAGTAAAATCATATTAGTGATTATAATTGATTGTCTTGTGCATGGTCGATTTTTCACTTTCAATCTCGCAAACGATCAATCGGGCGATATTAATTTACATAAATAAAAATATCATAGAAACAGTGAAAGTTGAAGATAGAAAAAAAAACATATGGAACGAGTGTAAAAAAGCGCTTGGCTTTTGATTTATTCAATAAAGGCGCAAAATTGGGCCCCGCCTCAGGTGTCCGTTGTAAACGAGCCCTGTTATTTTATTTATTTTGTCATTTATCTCACGATTCATACGGACCATATTAAGAAATCAATAATAAAGGCTGAACAACAATTTTACAGATTCAAGAGACTAGAGTGCACTCATGTGCCAAATTAGACGTTGATAAAGCTGATGGCAAGATCGGAGGGTGACCCTAAACTTTTTATTTTATTGACCCTTAACTTTTTATTCTCAAAGATTTGTTCGATCCCTTCACATAAGTCGATATTCCATTGAACATAATATAATTCACAGTCGCCGAGATTGGCATGGCATACGTGTAATACCACCTATATAGCATTATAGCATTACACAGTCGCTGACGTATATAAAAGAATCCGCAAAGTATCTCTAAATAGGTATTTATGATAAAAGTGTGAAAAATACAATGTTTAAGGCACGCATATGAAAGTTTGTAAGTATAGGCCGCTATGCCCTATTGAAATTAGTAAATTCAGTAAATTTCTTATTTTAGATTCAAATTAATTGTCGTAATGAACCTATTTTTGCCAAGTAGCTTAAAGAGTTTATAAGGTTCTAAGTTACTGACTTTTATGTAAAACAATTAGAACATGTTTTTAAAATATTTTTTTACCAGATCAAAATGACTAAATTTGCACATTGTATGACACTAAATAAACTACACTTTGCTATAAAGTTTCGCAAAATAATGTGCCATTTTCGGCAACCTAGAAATTCCCTGACATTTTATTAATCACGCCGATAGGTGGTCCCCTATCCCGTGAACGTTGACTACAATATATTTCAAAAATATGCAACCAAGAATATAGTTCATCAGATGTTTTATCCGTTTTTCCAATCAAACCTATTATTATTCACGCTTAAAAAGGGGGTCTGATGGGGGTGTAAATGTTTGGTGAAATGTAGGCAAACAGTACCAGGACAATTGCATGTTGGGAGGATCTGTCACAGTGGACAAGTACCTCAGTGTGGATAGGTACCTCAATCAAATTTTTCGGCCTATTGTATTGCTTTTTGCAAATCCCTGAATTTCTTTCTATCATCGTGCTCGAGCACTAAACAAGAATCTTTTAAGAATCTTTTCTTAAAAGAAGAAATCTTTTAAGAATCAAAATAATGGTATGACTTTCGAACTTAACCCTATCGAGCTTGTTTGGGACGTACTAGAAAGGCGCCTCGCAAACGAAATGGAACCAGCTATCGACTGGGAAGAACTTGACAGGTGTTGCGGTTTCAGACGGTCTCAAGCTGTAAGAGCAAGAGGTGGACCAACTCGTTATTGGCGTTATTGACATTCAATGTTAAATATTTTTATTTGTGTATTATGTATGTGTAAGAAGTAATTGCAGACATTAAATAAAATAATCATTTAATGTAAAAAAATATACGGCTGAAAAAATATTATCATATCAGAATTTTCATCAGCGACGATGGCAATGTTGATTTTACAATAATTAATAAGTAATTAATGGGAGTTTCTTCGACTATCATATTTATAAATTGGGAATTTTATTCACGCAAAAATTATGCATTGAAACTATCCAAAAATTATCAAAATCAATATTCATGATTTTGATAATTGAACAATGAAGCACAGTTTTATGCTAATTTTATTGAAACCATAATGTATAATAATATTATCACGAAAAGTACATCAATGACCTATAATAATACTTCTACAGGCTCTCTTTAAAAATATACCCACGCCAATTAGAATTTCATTCAGCTAATATTCCTTTTACATATTTTCGTTGAATAAATAATTAAAAAGATGGGCACTCTAGATGTTAAAGAAGATTAATTGAATTTATTAGCTTTATGCAATGGCAGTAATAATGTAAGGGAGAAAAACAGGTTTCCAGAAAGTAATGATAAAATAACAAAGTTGACAAGAATGAATTCTCATCCATCTAACTTTTATAACTTTATTAGGTCAAATGAAAGAAAAATAAACAAAACTCTCGTACCCGTCGATCTAAAACAACATGCAATCTCTACGATTTACATATGTGTTCTTTTGCCTCATTCTTCATTTAATAGTTTTTCAAAGTTTAATCAAGTGTGTCCTCAATCTTTCGTAAATAGGCACTCTCTATACATTTGGTGGCTGATCTGTCAAGAGGCTGTAAGTGATGTCATTCTGTGTATTTCGTATTTGACTATACACAAAGAATAATTATATAAAATTAAGCGCCATTTCTCTGGAGTCATCTAGTATTCATATCGAAGTAAACTTTTGGTGGATCGTTTCTGGCTTTGAGCAAAACTAACAGACACGGTTACCTGAGAACATACATTATGTGATTGAGAGTTTTTTTCTTTTGTACCGAGACAAATTCCTCAAGAAATTACATAAGGTGTATTTTTCTATAAATTAAAAATGAAATCCTCAAGAAATTGTAAAAAATGTTCTAGTTGAAAACTATGCAGATTTCAATTTGTTACGATGATTTGTTACGACGGCTTGATTTTGTCACTGTAGGCTTTCATGACTTGCTACACACCATCAACTAGACCAGTATTGACTACATTTACGTCGTCGCCTAACGCTAATATACAGGACTCCATTTATTTTCCTCAAGATAATGCCAAATACACACATAAATGTCATTTGGTGACTCTGTTATAGGAGCAGCATGACCAACAGTTAATTTTAACTGGGTTCTACAAATTAATGTCTTCCTCAGTAACAGTTATTGTTGAATTTCTTCTCGCTTAGATTTGTTATATTTAAAGACCGTATTTTAAATAAACAAATCTAAGCGACAATGAAGACATTATCGTTAATTGAAGAACCTAGTTCAAAATATGTATCTGAAACCTGAAACAGAGTTATATTTCTTTGAACTCATGATATAATTTTATAGGGGTTTTGATATTAACGTAAATTTATTTCAGTATCAGTAACGCCAGCTTTCAGTCTGTAGTTCATGTATTTAATTCGATCAAATTCCTAGTAAACAGTTTCCGATCAAATATTGTCAATAATATCGAACTCTCTTTATTCAGGTGTACGAAATGGGTAATAATCTGATCCTAGATTCACAAAGTGTTCGACTGCTTCGTGGTTAAAAATCGACTTCGTGAGGAATACGAGGCCTTTGGCAAAATGACGGCGTGAGGTGATAAAAGGTTTTTTGTAAAGCCCTAAGTTAGGCTGCTATATATCGTTTTCGCGAAGCTTATTAAAGTGTGAAAGGGCTTAGAAATTTAAGTCATTAAGTGGTGATGTAATTTAGCCATTTGGTGAAACCTTGTTGGCGATCGGTTGAGGAAATACTTATTAATTAGGTCGGTAAGAGAAAAAATACGACACCTACTTCGATAAGAGAAAACCCTCTAATAGGGATCGTTAAAGATTTACTATTTAAGCCATTTTGGAGCATCTTGGACTATTTTAGACCATTCCGTAGCATATATTTCTGTGTATTTCTACACATTTATACAAGTCGAGGAAATAAAGCACTAAAAACTGCTTAACTATCGACGTTATAGTTATAATTTTTTTATTTATTACCTCTTCGAGATGCACTTCTAAAATGCATATTTTTATATGTAAAAATGCATTTCTTCAAAACTAATTGATCAATTTAGTTCGCAAAGTTTGTAGGGGCTAGTTTGTAAGATCCATCTTACTGCTCAAAAAATTATCAAAAAAAAGTTCATTGCTTTATTTCCTTGACTACGTATTACTAAGTATTAATTATTATTATAATACTTGCATATTACCTCGTTAATATATTAATTTTATAGCATACATCCCAGTATACCTGTATTTCTGCCCGTGTAAACTTCTGCATACATATCGTAACTACGAATGGGTGTTGAGGCTTATTCTATAGTTACGACAGTAGTTGTTAGTTATCTCGAGGGATAATTTTAAAACAAGTCTGAGCTTTGACCTTATCTGATAGACAGTGACAATTATTAATTGGGTTTCCTGGTATACTGTGTCAAAAATTGTGTTCTTTCAATTTCCCTCTTCAATCTTTCGTTGACTGGGCCTATATTGTGACTGGATAGCATTTTTAATACAGTGTACACAAATTGCTGGTCCAAATATTCGTATAAAAAGGATCATTATTTTGCTTGCGCTGTATATTGTTGATGAATGCCAACCCTTACTGGGCCCTTTATATGTAATTATTTTACCCCTGGCATTTAGTTCTTGGCTTTATTAGTGCGATTAAAAAAGTTGTAATTAACTTTCAATTTAGCCTGTATAAAATATGTATGAAATGTAGGAAATGTTTTCGTGATAAGAGTTACCCTTCCGCCATTAAATGTCCAATAACACTTCCAAATAACGCCCAGGGAAGTTATGCAGATTTTACCCGCCTCATGTATATTCACAAATCAGTCGGCTAAATTTCTTGGCGTAGGACTTTTATTGCTTTTCGAAATTGATTAGCACATGTAGTAAGCTATGTAGTTATCGCAATTAATTATTTTATCCACAATCACATTGTAATTGAAGTTTTATCCACACTGTAAAGTCATATAAAGTACCACTTTATTCACTAGTCGAATAATGAAATTATTTTATTCCACTAGTGGCATAATGAAAAATGCAATCTTAAATCAATTGCATTTCATTTGTTTCTTCTTAATATTAACATTAACATTTATATTAATAGACATTTCCTTCTTTGGTTTATCATATATTATTTCACTTCATTTCCATTAATAACAAGCTTATAGTTGTCATCGGTTTCAGAACGCATAGTGATAGTCGAAGTTTTTGATAAATCTGTAGGAACAATGGATGTAGACTTCATCTACAGATCTTTTTCTACTCTTCTTCTAAACTTTCTTGCATGGATAAAACGTTACCTTAAGCACATACATTAAATAACTATTATTATAAATGGTATCATTGTTACGGTAGCAATATGTAAGTTTCTGGATCTTGATTTCTCTCTTAACTAAAACTAGAAGAAATAATAAAATTGCGTATGCTAACAACGACTCACTCACTGCACTCTTTAACAAAAAAAAAATAAGTTTTTTAAATGTTCCTGAGGCATTTGTTGAATTAAAGAAATTAAAAAAAGAGGCATCAATTTCCGAATGATGATGAGCTGATTTTGGAAAATGGATTAAGCATTCTTTTGGCTATCTATGGAGCTACCAAATAATATTATCTATTGAAAACTATCGATACATGATATTTGCGAAGTCAACAAGACTTGGGCTGGAAATTCACAAGCAACTCTAGAAAGTTTTTTCTGTCCATGGAATAGTGTATTAAAGATTAAATACAAATACATTAAACTGGCATTAAAAAAAACAATATTAATATTTACGTATATAACTAATTTATCGATGCATTGATGTGTTTTGGAGCAATTTCTCCTTCGAACCTCATATATGTAAATTATAAATTAGACCTACAGATAACATATTTTACTTTGAATCCTTTATATTAGCGATAACAAAACTTAATGATCAGAAGCAGATCAGATTAGAACTAGCATTGGATTAGACTAGCATGGATTAGATAGCATTGGAACTAGTTGAAAAACTTAGTTCTTTTGCGGGATTTTCCTGCTAGTAATGATATTTCTGATTTATGACTAACTTGTATGTACATTTGGCATACAAGTGCAAGTGTAAGCTATGTTGCGCAATAACAATACATAAAATGTAAAATTCGGATCATTATAAGTGCTCAAATACACCTAATATTAAAATATTTTTCTTCGGTAAATGCTGCCGAGGACTGAAATCGTTTTCTGATAACTGTTGAGGTAACTATGCCCATATCATAAATATTAGTGTAATAATACTGCTATGGAATTGTCAGAAGTGATTGTGCACGATATATTGAATGATCCCTAGATATAGGGAAAAACTACACAATCTAGCAACACCGCACCCGACGATGTGGCAAAGTTTAGATACGATCTTGGGATCAGTTTACTGATCCCAATTCATGATTTTATAATTTGTGATGAAATTAACATTGACTCCCTCTAAACAAGAATAATTCTTATTTAATATTTAGTAATTCTTACAATAAACTGTTTCAATAAATAACATTTAAGTAAATGTTATTTATTGCAAACATACAACATAAATATGTTGGTTAATGTACTAACAATGTACCAATATATTCTAAATTTTTGACCTTATTGCCACTTGCAACAAATGTACTTTTAAATACTATTTTTTGCAATTACACTAAAGAATATGACACAAATTGCGATTGCAAAAAAGTTGGACTATCCTGTTCAATAACACTTTGTCCATTATCATGATAAATTATGTCTTAACGCAAATATCGACGCAAATAGCAAAGAAAATATTAAGGATGAAAAACATAATTAGTTTTATCCCGTTGCCCCCTTGGCATAAAATATGAAATTTGGGGAAGAATAGAAAAGTAGGAAGGCGTATTTGAGGGGACAGACGATGAAAACCGTAGGGGGACAAAGGACGAGAACTTGGAGATGACACAGTACGAAGACATGGAAGAGGGAACAGAGAATAAGGATGAGCTGTAGAAGTCACTAAAACAATCAAAATCATGGAATAGGCCTACTCAGGAAACCATCAAAAAACCATGCCTTGCAGCCTACCTTTGATATAGCGTGATGCACCGCTACTCTGTTTTCCTGCCATATAATGTGAAATCGTTTTTACGTAAATATGTATATAACATTTCTTGAAGCGAATTTTTTCTATTTATATTTTCCATAATAACCAAAAAACTCATATGACATACGGGTAGCAAAATATTTGCGAAAACCAGATGTCTGTGATATGTGACCTTGAATATCTTGAAACGGATGCAACATGAGGACATATCGATGGGGACTTTTGTCATATTATTAATATAAAAGTAAAGGGATATGCAAAATTTCCACTTACTTGGATTAGTAGATGAATCCTCTTATGTGACTGGACTAAAATATGTCGAGGCCTGTCTCAAACTCGATTTTCAATTTATACATGAAACCATTTTTCATGAGAAAACTATTAATACTGAGGAATATTCCAAAATGTAATAAATTATTAGTCTTCTAGTCATTTTACTAATGCATTATCATAGTGATAATTTTCTGCTGTATTATAAATGTAATCGTAAAAGTAATCGACCAATATTTTATTTGTACGGAAAAAAGGCGTTTCAAAATGAAGCTACCTATAATTTATATATTCGATGAGACCTACTTTTCCTCTACCGTTCATAGTCTATATTTAAATTTATCTTACCTCCAATTTCTTTACATAGCTGAGGTAACATAGAATTATCTTGAGGCAATAAAATTTTCATTTTCTGTCTGGGAGAAAACACTAAACGTGACTCGCTGACAAAGTCTGCAAGAAAGTTTTAAGTAAGTATATTTTCAAATAGTTTCAGAAGTTTAATTCGACGATGATGATCTGGATCCCCCAAATGTGCACCTTATTTAGTTTTATGACCATAATTCGCTACGACATAGTTGGTTAAGAAATAGAAAGACAAAATTAGATTTTTATTTCTATGGAAACTACTTGCATACATTCTTACAATATAAATTAGTGAATAGTAGTAAATTCTCAAGTCTTTACTTTGCACTAATAAAAACAATAATAATAATGTTTATTTCATTAGACTTATTTATATAAGTACTAGAGGACCCAACAGACGTTGTCCTGTTCTAACGCTGTATACCCAAAAATTATATATTTCTTTAAATAAACTTAATTGTTTGGCCCATTTTGATGAAACAATATGCAAACAAAACTATTTTTAAAATACCTAACGCCACCACGCGTACAGTTATGACCTATCAATTGCGTGTGAGTGTATATGTATACTATAAACTTAAATGTGTTGAGAGTACGAACTTCAAACTGTCTTCAATAATAGCATAGCAAATTCTTAATCTTGATCATAATAATAACAGAAATATTTTTATCTTAATGCGATTTAAAGAACAATATTTATATAGTAAATACACTCCCCGGCACAAAATTCCGTCACCCTAAAATTTTGCCCAATTTTGAGGTTTTATAACTTTTTTTTTTTCATCTGATTTTCATAAATTTTTTACCAGTCTGTAGATCAGTTCATTGTGTGTCTTTTTAATTATTGTAATAAGTCATATTTTTCGTCCAGGCAATATTATACAGGGGTAAATCAAAGTGTTGTTTTTTGTCGTAAACTCAAAACACCCTGTGGAAAAATTGAGGCGAATAATTTTGTTTACAAACTGTTTGCTGCCATCTTAGACGTATTGTAAACATTTTGTTTTTTGATTCATTCCATTATCTCATTTCTTCTGCGAGCAGCAAAATTTTAAATGAAACGCTGATTTCAAGCTTATTTTTATTAACAAAAACATCCAGTAGGTATATCACAAAATTAATTAACAAAGACAAATTTTGATAACGTGTATGTCCTCCTCTCGCAGCAATGACAGCTTGCATTCTTCGTGGCATCGAATTAATAAGATTACTTATTCTGTCTTGAGGAATAGCCTGATATTCTTCTGTCAGCGCCAGCCGTAAGTCTTGCAAGGTTAGTGGTTGCACAGGACGGCGACGGAGTGCTCTTTTAAGAACATCCCAAAGATGTTCGATTGGGTTGAGATCCGGGCTACATGCGGGCCAGTCCAATCTTGGAAGTCCAACCTCATCCAGATATTCGCTCACTACCCGTGCAACGTGAGGTCTAGCATTATCATGCATTAATGTAAATTGGTTCCCAATGAAAGGAGCAAATGGAACAACAATTTCTTGGAGGATTTCCTCAATGTAACGGTGGGCGGTTAGTGCTCCATTTTCAACAAATACAAGGTCAGTACGTGCATCGGTAGAAATACCCGCCCAAACCATGACTGAACCACCTTAATATTGCAGTCGCTCAGATATGATGCAGTCTGCATATCTTTCATTTCTACGTCTGTATACCCGTTCATGACCATCCGGCGACCTTAAACAAACCCTGGATTCATCTGTGAATAGTACGTTTCCCCACTGTTCTACAGTCCAGTCAGCATGCGCTCTTGCAAATCTCAGTCGGTGTTGTCGATGCCGAGGAAGCAATTTTGGACATACTGCTGGCCTTCGTGAATGCAATCCTGCTTCTAACAATCTTCTACGTATCGTTCTTTCACTTACACTTACTCGACGTACCATTTGCAAGTCATTTTTTAGACACACAGCAGTAGCTCTTCGATCTCTTAAAGAACTCATAATGACAAAGTGATCATCAGCTTGAGTGGTCATTCTCCTTCTGCCAGAGCCTTGCTGCCTAATAAAGTTTCCCGTCTGTAGATACCTATTCCAAACATCACAGACTGTAGACCGCGCAATTCCCAGAGTACGGGAGACATAACTCTTATTGCGGCCATCCTCTATTAAGGCAACAATTCTACTAGGAACTACGTCTGCTGTAGTTACCATGATGACAACACACTAAATTAACTGTACTGTCAAATATTCTGTCACAATAACCGCGTATTTAGCCAACGTCGATGTTTTTTAATTAAAAATGATAAAATTAACAGCGTTTCATTTAAAATTTTGCTGCTCGCAGAAGAAATGAGATAATGGGATGAATCAAAAAAAAATGTTTACAATACGTCTAAGATGGCAGCAAACAGTTTGTAAACAAAATTATTCGCCTCAATTTTTCCACAGGGTGTTTTGAGTTTACGACAAAAAACAACACTTTGATTTACCCCTGTATAATATTGCCTGGACGAAAAATATGACTTATTACAATAATTAAAAAGACACACAATGAACTGATCTACAGACTGGTAAAAAATTTATGAAAATCAGATGAAAAATAAAAAAGTTACAAAACATCAAAATTGGGCAAAATTTTAGGGTGACGGAATTTTGTGCCGGGGAGTGTATATAGTATATATAGTAAATTCCTGAGGGGTATAAACGAACAAACTTGATGGTTTGCCAACCCTTGAAAACGCAACATATAATTGACCATGCGAAAAGCACGGATTTTCTAGATCCAACCCACAAATTGACAGTTTGGCCTTGTAACTTATCAATAGTCATTGCGATTACCAAGCGAATTGGAAATTGCAAACGTTTAAATGGAATGGGCGAGTCTGAACATTGGGATCCGTGGTAGAAGAACAACTTCACCTTGAAACTTGCCGTTTAACATGTTAGCTTCAAGAACATTGCCCATTATTTTTT
>CAXKVY010017030.1:0-18261 GCA_964058915.1 Tetropium fuscum
GACTCAATCCAAATGTTTTTTCAATAAACAACAAAATTGGTTATTGAAAGTTTTCACACAAGCTGCAGCTTGTCACGCTTCAACCGCAGTATAACCATCACCACTCAACCAACACATACCAGACCACACCGCATATTATACATTCATACGTCACCGATCGCGTGTCAATGCCAATCGAATGAGAGCTCGCTCGATAAACTGGTCGGATTGGTAGTTATGTAGGCGCTAATTTTAAAAAGACGAAACAATTGAAATGCATTTAACTTGTCCCAAGTCAACCCTAGTTTTAAAGGAGATTAACAAATTTTTACCGGTATACAATTGTTGTATAACCTTTATACACTACTCATAATATAATTTGTTGTATAAATACTATATAATATTTGTATACGGCTAACTGTTATTTATTCAGAAAATAATTATTATACAATTTCATGGTAATCTGTGTTTATAGAAGTTTTTATTTACATTTATACAATGTTATATTACCCTAAGTCAACTTGAGCTAAAACAAAAGTTCACTTAGCGGATTTCTTTCAGTGTATACGTGGAATAAAAAACTGCTATTATATATAGGATATTCCAATTAAATGCCCTAAAACTAAATTTCCCAAATTTCAAAAAATCAAATCCAAGTAGCCTCTGGAATATTCTAAAGGGTCGACGTCGTGACCCTGTGTATAAAGGGAAGAAAATATTGCTTCATTGATACTTTTATTACAGTTATTTATATGGTCACTAGTTGCAGTTGATAATTTTTAATTAATTATTATCTTCAACAATGAATTAATCAGAAAATGTTCTTAAACATTGTTATTAAATATAGCCTACTAGCAGAGAAAATCTGGATTAACCTAATTTAAAATTGGTATATTGCCGAATTAAATTCCTTTATATCGACTAAAATAGAACAGCATGAAATAGGCAGATTAATAGATAATTATTAATTTTAATTTTAATTATATTAATTTTAATAATAGCCTACGATGTTCGGGCTATAAAGGGCAATGTCAACGCTTTAGAATATCGATCCCAGAGAAATGCGGTAGCCTTTATACTAAAATTATAAGACAAAGCCACCTTCTAACTATTCAGCAAGATATGTCCTTTTATGTTATTTGCGAAATAACCCAATAAGCGACATCCTATTTCAGAGAGGCTTTGCCATGTCGGCATACGTATATATTTCATAATATGAGACACGGTATATAAGAAAGGTGAATCATATTTCTTCCTATCTGAGGCATAGCTACGTTCCTTTTATGTTCCTTAGCATGCTCAGCTGTTCCTGAAACGTACCAACAAACTAGTGCTTATATCAAACGATTTGCCTCAATCAGACACAAATTTTCTACATTCTGTTACAGTTAGACTAAAATCAAACATACTTTCCTTAATTAGAGAAACATTGCGTTAACATCTTAATAATTATATATAAGCAAGGCACCAAACCAACCGTTCACGTCACGACGCAATAGTCCCTTCCCCCCTACACCTTCAAATGGCCAATTTTTTCTTAAGCCCTTTGGTAACATAGGTCTAATTCGATCCGATATTTGGAATTAACTGCAATAAAAATAAATAAAACTTTGATTTTGCTACGCCTCTATTCCTTTAATGAAAATTTTTATATCGGAAAAACTTTACGCCTAATTTTAAGTATATAGTACCGTTTTTGGGTTTGTAAGATAATTTTTAGTAAATTCATATTTTTATGGGTATGGGCATTTTTTACACCACTTCCTTATAAAAATCGTATCTCCTTTATTTTTGCAGACGGACGCTTCGCTCCTTATACATTTATGTAGAGGATATATGGCCGATCAGAAAAGGTTATATACATTGGCTCAATATCTGAAATGGTTTAAAGGATACGGGTCGGGAAATTGGTGATTTGTCAATTTTTCTTTTCAACGGTAACTAACTCGAAAACGAACGCTTCGGCATCGAATCTGAGGTAGTCATTGGATCCGGCGCGATCGTTTAGATAGGATAGGTGTATGTGTACGTCTGTTTGTCGTCGTAAGACCCTGCGGAGACAAAATCGATTTTTCATAGAAAAATGGATTTTCCGTAAATTTTGATATAAAAATCTGAAAATCTCCCTGGTGGTTTTTTATATTGAAAAAAAAAATGTTACATCCATTTTACCCTAAAAAATAATTTACTGCCCTCGTCATTTGAATCGTATTTTCTATATCGGAACTGAAACGCGCGGCTCATTTTATTTATATACGACCGAACATTTTAAAAAAAATAGTTTATCGGTTTTACCCCTGAAAAATCTATTTTACTATGCCGCTGTTTTTTAATGAATTTTGCTAATGAGTTTAGTTTTCGTGTTTATAAGATAATTTTTCGAACATTCGTATTTTTATGGGTATAGGCTTTATTTTAAAAAAAATATGTTGGACCACCCTGTATAATACCAATAACATGAATATTTTACAGATATACTGTAAATTCAAGTCCGCAAAGATAAAACATACAAACTCACATCTTGAGAAAATAAAGAAAACCATATTTTGTTTCAATACATGACCACCCTGTACCAAACTAGCCATTTCTGAGCTTGGTAACCAAATGATACAAGATACTTACGTCTCAGAAAACATTAAGCCACAGTAACAAATCGTGGACCTCTCAAAAACACATGAACCACATGTTGCCTAGCGTATGGACTAAAATAGTACAAGATGGATTCGTTGAGTGATAGTGGTGGTAAGGAATTTTAAGATTATTTCTGTACCTATTTAGTTTTGAAAAAGGCAATTTTACATACCTTCGGTGTCAGGGAAAACGTCACCTTCATCTTCAATCGTTACCCTGATTTATTTAGCTTGTAGCCTTTTCTTCTTTCTAAGAGGAACATAGTCAGGGTCATCTGTCAAGAACAGATATGATGGGGATTATAGTGGATTACTTAAAGTTATTGAATATTAAACATGAACGATTCCTTAAAATGTACCAATAACTTTAGTAATCAACTATAATTCCATCCAATATGTATCTGTTTAGGAAGGATATCTAAGCTAGGAAGGATCTGACAACAGCGCATCCGACGATGTGACAACATCGCATATGGGAGTGCCAGATACAACTACCAAAGGGCTAAGTCTCAACACTCTAGGACTTTAAATAACCGAGATACGCCTCCTGGACCAGTTATAATAGTTGCAGTATAAGCACATGTGGACTACCCCTGTCGAACTCTTCGAGACAATCTAGAATGTGATTATTGGATAGGGCTGGAACCTTTGATGTAACTGTAACACTCGGAGTAGTTTCCACAAACACCAAAACACTTTCACTTCGCTCGACGCGCGTTTCGCCAACCAAGTTGGCATCATCCGGAAACGATTCAAACTAATCTTAAACTACAAAATCTACCATATTTATACTATTTTCATGGTGACGTCACTAATGATCGCCGTGAAATTTACGCGTGACTAATCACGGTTCAATCATCGGTTGCTAAGCAACGCGTAAAGCGGGCTATACGGTATAGGTCCCTTGTCGCTATTCATACTACTATTACATTTTACAATTTCTATGCTCTCAAATGCATCTGTGTCTATTATTGGTCACATTTCTAACTAATCTTAAATTACTAATATCTATTCTATGATTATTGTCAAAAGTATGTTGTGCAACACTAGACTTATCTGTTCTTCCATATTTTAGATGAGCCATATGCTCTTTAAATCTGGTGTTAATTGATCGTCTCGTTTGAATGGAAGTTTTCGTTTCACTTCTGTAAAGTTTACATATGAACTAGGAAATAATGGAAAATTTCCATTTTTAGATGTATTAGTAATTAAAAATAGTGACAATAGGTTAGAATTTGATATATATAGAAAAGATACCAGTACGATCAGATATATCCCTAATGACTCTCACCACTGCTATCAACATAAAATGGCAAGTTTTAATTTTCTTGTCCATCGTTTACTAAGTTTCCCTCTCAGTAATGAGACGTTTGAAAATAAAAAGTATTAATTAAAGATATAGCTGTGAGTAATGGTTATCCTAGAGATATAGTTGAAAAATTAATTAGGAAGCGTAAATTTAAGGACACACTTCGTAATTCTACGACCTTTCAAAAGGATATAGAGGCTCCAAAATATGTATCCATCCCGTACGAACCCCGGTTTACTCGTGGTTTGAGTAAGGTTTTCAAAAACGTGGGTATAACAGCGATTCATTCGTCGAGCAACAAATTACAACAACTTTTAGACAATCCAAAGGATAAAATTGTTCCAAATGAAAGGTCTGGGATTTACGAAATTAGTTGTAATGATTGTGATCGAAAATATGTTGGTCAAACGAGACGATCAATTAACATCAGATTTAAAGAGCATATGGCTCATCTAAAATATGGAAGAACAGATAAGTCTAGTGTTGCACAACATGCTTTTGACAACAATCATAGAATAGATATTAGTAATTTAAGATTAGTTAGAAATGTGACCAATAATAGACAGTTGGATGCATTTGAGAGCATAGAAATTGTAAAATGTATTAGTAGTATGAATAGCGACAAGGGACCTATACCGTATAGCCCGCTTTACGCGTTGCTTAGCAACCGATGATTGAACCGTGATTAGTCATGCGTAAATTTCACGGTGATACCGTAGCCCGCTTTACGCGTTGTTTAGCAACCGATCATTGAAGCGTGATTAGTCACGCGTAAATTTCACGGTGATATCATTAGTGACGTCACCATGAAAATAGTATAAATATGGTGGATTTTGTAGTTTAAGATTAGTTTTAATCGTCTCCGGATGATGCCAACTTGGTTGGCGAAACGCGCGTCGAGCGAAGTGAAAGTGTTTTGGTGTTTGTGGAAACTACTCCGAGTGTTCTAGAATGTGATGAAATAATTCAAAATAATCTAGTATTAAATAATCGAGAAGTTTCTAGAACCTTGAATATATATAATGGCTGGCCATTATATACTATATTCATTACGGCAGTCAGTTCTAACACCCGCATAATTCCATCTAAATCCCATCCATATCTCGAAGACGGTAAAACAAATAAACGGAAGTCTCGAACAAAGAAGAACTAAAAATGTAAACAACCGGCTAAAGTACCTCGGAAGAAGTAGAAGCCAAAGCATCTAGCAAATGACATATAATGGACAGCAGTCAGTTTTAGTCTAATCATTCTTAGAGACTCCTCGTGTATCTCCACGCCCCATCCAACAATAAAAAGTTGTTTATAATAATTATAGCTTATTTTTTAAAGAATTACAAACAAATACTTACTTGCATAGGTGAAATTGTAAATTTTAGCTAAAGCTAAAGAAATTAATGGTCTTCGATGAAATTAGTGTATGACATTGTCCATTAAAATTTCAAAAAAATGAGAGACATATTTTGCAGAACAATAGGTAGGTAACCTTCATTTAAAGGATATCAAAAATCCATTCATCACTGAAATCTATTTTATACTCCAGGTACAAATTAAGTTGGAAATCGGGCTATCGAGCTAACGCGGATTTTCATTTGTAATTTTTGCTCATTTCCACACGACCCTGATATCATTTCCACACGACCCTGAAGTCTTCCCAATAGTCATAAACAAACTTAAAGTCTAGTATACGTCGGTAGCTTATATATCATCATTCTCATCTTCGGTAGTTTCAAAATTGAAGTATTCCTGCCCATGACATTAGGAGCACATTGCTGAACACCGTAGGCTGTTTTAACGCAACCGCACCTATTTCGACGTCCCAATTTGCAGCTGCATGAAAAAAGTATTAGAATAGATGATGGAGCTGGCGCTTTTATTGTTGTAACTGGCGCCAATATGCTGCCAACTTTTTTCCAGACTCAGTTTACATAATAAATACGCAATAAATTGTTTTTTCACGCTTGTATTAATGAAATACGCGATAGGGGTGCTGACGTTCGGAGGCTGGCGGCAGTTTTGACAATAGCACAGTATTGTCTGATTTAAATTGCTCTCCTGCGTTTGCAATTTCTTCATGGCTCGCTTGAGGTTCATTGAAGACTTATGCAATATCTTGAGCATCCTTTCATTTGTTCATGTGTTGATCGTTCGGGTTTTCTCCTTGCCGAAGGATGCAGTATCGCAACTAAAGGCGAAAGCAATTAATATTATTACGTGTATTTTCAAAAGTGATGAAGTCTGCGTCGCGAGAACTGTAATATCTTCTGCTTGCGCCTCAATATCCTTCTTTTAGAGACACGATGTTTTATCAGCACAAAAGGCAGCAAATTTCAACAACCGCCTTGAAGATGGGGGATGAAGGATTGGGAAACCACTTAAGAAAAACGACCTCCAGTGGTACGGAAATGAATAAAAATTTCAACAAAATCCGCGTTAGGAGTATTCGATATCCGATTTCCGCTTTATAAATTCAGTTCTCATGATTTTTGTCGTAGTTTTGTCGTCGAAAATAGTTTCTGCACCAATTGCCTAAATACCGCAGGAAATAGAGAGCTCCGACTTATCCCCATCTTGATGCTACATTTTGCGAGAACGATATTCATACTACGGAAAAAATATTTAGGACATTTTTTTTGTGTAAAATTTAGAGAGGGCTATTTTCCAATACATCCATTTTCCCAGAAATTTGTGATTTAGCTAATATACGCGCTAAACCGCACGGGTGCAGCTTTTCAATTTTAAGGGATTACGCAACCACAGTATGGGTGGGATCTTTACGTGACTTAAAACTACATACCTACTTTAAAAATTATTTATATATATATATATATATATATATATATATATATATATATATATATATATATATATATATATATATATATATATATATATATATATATATATATATATATATATATATATATATATATATATATATATATATATATATATATATATATTTCTGCCATGTTTGAAAATTTTACTCATTTTTTAACCACACCTAATTTGCCTGGACTATTAGTAACAATTGCAAAATTACTGTTGAAATAGTTTTCTACATACTTATTTTCTTTGTTATAAAGAAAAATAATGCCATCGCTGGTATTACATTGGTATTGCAGTTTATATTCACGAGTTTGGGATAAAACTCCGGAAACCAGATATAATTTAGCCATTTAATTTTTCAGTCAAGAGCAAAACAATCGCTCGCTAAACGATTTTCAAGAGTCTGCGATAAAATTCTGGAAACTAGACATAAATTATCCGCGTAACTTTTACATCCAGGAGCAAAACAAACGCTCGCTAAAGCGATAGTGGAATAAGATAGGTACTAAACGTTTTTGCGAATGCTCTACTTCGGTCATCATACAGCTGGCTCCCCATCGTTGAGTGTACTTAGAGAATAAAAGGAAATGAAAATTAGTTTACAGAAAACATGGAACATTCATTTACCGTAAAAGAAAGAAAACGCCTAGAAATGCAAATATGAGTCACGACTGCTGGAAATATTAGAACCTTGCTGTGTTCTAACCTTAGCGCAATCGCTTTACATGTAGATTTTATGCAACTAGAATTATTTAAAGTTATATAGGTAGTTGTAAACTGAAAATCAGCATAAACGCAGTGTGTACCTTAATATTATAATAAAACAAAAAACTACAGCACCTCCGCCCCATTCTTACTGCTCTGTTTAGCCCTAAATCTTACTGGTCACAATGTACCCCTCTAATATCTGTGGTAGAATTTATAACCTCGATATGAGTGGCCGAGTGGGATTATCGCCCTTTACTCTAAATATCTGCGTATGTCTAGACCAGCTTCGCAAGGAGTGGGCTGTGCATCTTATGTTCTTCACAGTTGTAAGCAGAGGCTTATGCATGAGCCCCACCGACAAGGCGCTTTTAATTTTGCTCCGTTGTCGTTACCCTAGGGGTGTTATGTCTAGTTGGAGGGATCCTTTCCATTGTAGCTGAAGATGGCTCTTCGACCTCACGTTCGAAACATTAAATAAAATTGACTGTGAATATATCTAATCCTTCTTATTTTCTTTCAACATTTAATGAGATAATTTGGATCCGTAACAGGACTTAAAATAAATCCTAACTGCGCTCAATTTTTTGCAGATGCTATCAATGTGTCGTCAAAAGAAAATTAGAATAGAATTGAACAATACGTGGGAAAAAATTTGGATGACATTGATGTAGATACAGTTAACCCCAGTGATTGAGAAAGAAAATATATTAAGTAGGATAAATTGTACTGAGGAACAAGACGAAGAAAAACAGCAGTTATGTGCTCAGCTAAAACCTGTAATGAAGGCTCGACGGCCCATAACTCGACATAATTGGACTGTAAATGAAAATTATTGCTGATTTTTTCTCTAACCATATTAAACAAAAACGAGCACCAAAACAAAAAGAAGTGGAAGTAAGTAAGTGGAATTACCATGTACCCTGAACTATTTCAAAATAAAAAATGGACAGGTATAAAGGCTGTAGTTTTTAACATGTACACAGGTAAACTAAATGCAAATTTTTAAAACATGTATGTATTTTTACTAGCATTAGTTATATATTATGCAAAATATTTTGTATCTATCCAGAAATAAATGTTTGTTTAAAATGTCCCGTGTGTCCCTTTCATACTTTCCATTCTTTGTATCTTTCAAAGCAGACATAATTATATAATAGATAAATATAAATATTAACCAATAAAAAATATAATATATTAATTGAAATTTCATAATACATTCATATTTAATGTAGAGATGGTAGAGAAATATCTATGTTTCGTAATCAAGTCGGAAAAAAATGCTGAAAAAAGCATTAGGTATACAGTTATCCAGAAGATGTTATGCATTTTAAAGTTTAACATCTTCTGGATAACTGTATGCCTAATGCTTTTATATATAATATGTTCAAATAGAACAAATATAAATAGTAGACTAGGTTTGTGTATTCTAAGAATGAGTTCCGTCAAAAACTAATGTCATAAAACATCACTGCAAATGTTGGAGTATTAATAT
Source organism: Tetropium fuscum (assembly GCA_964058915.1). Taxonomy (NCBI): domain Eukaryota; kingdom Metazoa; phylum Arthropoda; class Insecta; order Coleoptera; family Cerambycidae; genus Tetropium; species Tetropium fuscum. Next base: position 8,948 of record CAXKVY010017030.1, read on the forward strand.
TTTAAATTCAAGTATAAATGTATATATATATATATATATATATATATATATATATATATATATATATATATATATATATATATATATATATATATATATATATATATATATATATATATATATATATATATATATATATATATATATATATATATATATATATATATATATATATATATATATATATATATATATATATATATATATATATATATATATATATATATATATATATATATATATATATATATATATATATATATATATATATATATATATATATATATATATATATATATATATATATATATATATATATATATATATATATATATATATATATATATATATATATATATATATATATATATATATATATATCACATAAATATGCCAGATAAATAGCGAGGTTAGGTGTGAAGAATTGACTTTATTCTTATAAACAGCCCCGGGTGTCTATTTATATAAATAGCCAGTTAATAAAAATGGTTAATTAACCCGTAAATAAACCTTTTTACTGGTGACCTCACAGCGGCTATAACTTGGCAACCGTTATATGTCGTTGGAGTAAAAGAATTTTGTAATATTTTACTTGATTGATTTTCGATTTTATTTACTTTTAACATAAGTGCTAACAAAATGCCTTCATCAACAACTTTACATAAAACGATAATCTGACATAATAAATATTAAGACCTTTTAAATCCCAGGTAGTTAGATAAAAGAGCTGTGGAGAATGTGGAGAAAAGCTCAAATGTAGTTGTCTTAAATTGTTTCCCGAAATATTTCTTTTTTCTTCCTGAAAGGAACGAGAAAGAAGAATAATAAAATTATTAGAACTTAATCAATAATGTTGACCTTTACCGTAATTAATTAAATAAATAAACAAATGGTGTTACAGTGCATGCTCTAAACAGGTAAAGTACATCCAATGTTTATTGAAACCGCATAAGAAGTAAAAGTCGGCAAGGCCTTTGTAAAACAAAAGCGGCCGCCTTTGTCTTTGAATGAGATGCCGACAGTATGCATGGGCGGCCTCTAAGTTTTGCCAACTTTTACTATTTATGCGGTTTCAATTCAGATTGGATGTACTTTGGCCTCGTACAGGGTCGAGGCATCGACAAAGATAGCGAGCAAATAAAGTTTACCATTACCACTGACCACTGACATTTACGTCAGAGATTTTATCTCATTCGGAATTTAAACTATCCGAATTAAGGGGCTGTTTTTTAATAGTAACAAAACATAGTTTTAGTATTACAATTTATTAAAATATAAACAATAAATCCTGTGATGTCTTAATATTTCATATAAAGGTAAAGTCTAATTTGAGCGCGCCCTGTTCTAGATACCAGTGCTCTACGTTAGAAAGAGTGTAGTTTGACGAGGCAGTCGGCCCCGCCGTCACTGGTTTGGTTCGTTTTTGTGGGGAATAATTCCAGGACTTGATTTAGTTGACGCGCATATACCATGCCGTACACTTTTTTAGTTTGGTTAAATATATAATTGAATTGTTTATCAAAGACTACCTGCAAGTAGCTCAGGGTATTTTGAGCTCTTGTTTTAATATTTTTTACGGTTGCTGGCGCACGTTCAGGTAACCGCTATCGGGTAAAACCATGTAGTGTGTTTTAGTTGCATTTACATGCAACATAAACATGCAACAACTAAATATTTGAAAGAAATCCCTTACATCATCCGTTATTTAATGTTATAAATAAACAAAAATCAATTTAACAAAATCATGATCTAATTAATTAATCTTTTGTCAAATATATTGTATAAATATATACTGATTCTATACATGTTCTGCTAGAATAAAATATTATACTTAATATACATTGTAAATAATATTGTAAAAATAATATCTCTACTGTAAATCAATTTATTTATATTTATATCTTTATCTGTAAATCAATGTATATCAAGAACTAGTGATCACTTTAAAATATGTTGTGATGCAAAAACAAAATATCTCTTTAAATGACCTACGAGGTATTGAATGGGAAAATCATATATATTTTATTTTCTGCTTACGAGGTTTTGCACTTTAACTATAGTTATGCTGTCCTGCTAATGCGTTATGTATACTAACATTAATATGGGGGTGACGTATCTATGAAATTTATTCATCTCATAGGAAACTACGAATGGGAAAAAAGGAGACGTAAACTTATTTTTTAAATTACGTTTAACTGCCAATTATACCAATTTAGAATCCTCGCAAAAAGTACAAAGAAAATGTAGTCAATGGCGATTGGAGAATTGGGGAAAAGAGAACACGTCTCACTCAGGCAAAGTCGAATATAAGAGAGCTACGTTTTTGTCGTTAAGCTGTAATTAATTTAGTAATTTATAGTAGGTACCCACGTATTGTTACAAATACAATTTTACATTGTTAACTTACATTTTTTAGACAAAAACCGTATATTTAGATCAGTGAAATTATCCATAACTATTCCTACATATTAGTAGTCATATTTATTTCTTGAACCACATTTAGCTGACAGCCCATTTATAGATCTAAGAATGTATGTTTCATTTTTTCATATATCAAATACACACTAAGATTAGATACCTATAAAATCACTTTTGGCTAAATATGGTTAAAATCGAAATAAAATCAGTCTATGTAACTACAAATCGAATAGAAATGCATGAAATTGAATAGAGTAGGAAGAGAGTCAAGTAGGATTGTATATACTACCAAAAACCGATGAATTTAATTAATGAATTAGGAATCAGAACATACATATATATATATATATATATATATATATATATATATATATATATATATATATATATATATATATATATATATATATATATATATATATATATATATATTCTATCATAACACTATTAAATTTTGTCAGATAATTAGCATTACTCTCCGGGTCGTCTATTCAACCATTTCAAACTATACTTCGAACTCATATTGCTACAGGAATAGTATTGTGTCTATGATTTAGTTCTAAATGTAGTTATCTGTCATATCCAGGTACAGGAGTTGGAAGCGCTCCGGAAATTCTGTAGAGGAAAATAAGGATTAGGTATAGTAGTTGCAATGGACTCACTGAGCGAATATGTTTCTGAAATAAAACATTATATCGTAATGGATTCAAGATCCGCAGTATATCTACTAATAAAAATATATACAGTTTTAAAATAACCTACTACACTATCCCACATTGAAATAATATATAAACACAATTTATATAAGCTCTATTTTAAGAAATATATATTTCTTCGCGAAAAGTATTGATTTCAAGCATTGTACTATTATATTAAGGTGAAAATTTACAAAATCTGAATATGATACTCTATGATCTTTTTTATACTCGTTCTATATGGTTTTTGATCTCTTTAACTTTCACTATTTTCATGATATTTTAATTTATGTAGATTTTTATCTCCCGAATGACCATTTGCGAGATTTAAAGTGAAAATCGACCATGATGTTATTCTGGATGAAAATTTGATTTCCAAAATTGTAAGACAGTTTTATTTGTTGAGCCTAAAACTGTCTTACAATTTTGGAAGTAAAATTTTCATCTTCAGAGTAAAATCATATTAGTGATTATAATTGATTGTCTTGTGCATGGTCGATTTTTCACTTTCAATCTCGCAAACGATCAATCGGGCGATATTAATTTACATAAATAAAAATATCATAGAAACAGTGAAAGTTGAAGATAGAAAAAAAAACATATGGAACGAGTGTAAAAAAGCGCTTGGCTTTTGATTTATTCAATAAAGGCGCAAAATTGGGCCCCGCCTCAGGTGTCCGTTGTAAACGAGCCCTGTTATTTTATTTATTTTGTCATTTATCTCACGATTCATACGGACCATATTAAGAAATCAATAATAAAGGCTGAACAACAATTTTACAGATTCAAGAGACTAGAGTGCACTCATGTGCCAAATTAGACGTTGATAAAGCTGATGGCAAGATCGGAGGGTGACCCTAAACTTTTTATTTTATTGACCCTTAACTTTTTATTCTCAAAGATTTGTTCGATCCCTTCACATAAGTCGATATTCCATTGAACATAATATAATTCACAGTCGCCGAGATTGGCATGGCATACGTGTAATACCACCTATATAGCATTATAGCATTACACAGTCGCTGACGTATATAAAAGAATCCGCAAAGTATCTCTAAATAGGTATTTATGATAAAAGTGTGAAAAATACAATGTTTAAGGCACGCATATGAAAGTTTGTAAGTATAGGCCGCTATGCCCTATTGAAATTAGTAAATTCAGTAAATTTCTTATTTTAGATTCAAATTAATTGTCGTAATGAACCTATTTTTGCCAAGTAGCTTAAAGAGTTTATAAGGTTCTAAGTTACTGACTTTTATGTAAAACAATTAGAACATGTTTTTAAAATATTTTTTTACCAGATCAAAATGACTAAATTTGCACATTGTATGACACTAAATAAACTACACTTTGCTATAAAGTTTCGCAAAATAATGTGCCATTTTCGGCAACCTAGAAATTCCCTGACATTTTATTAATCACGCCGATAGGTGGTCCCCTATCCCGTGAACGTTGACTACAATATATTTCAAAAATATGCAACCAAGAATATAGTTCATCAGATGTTTTATCCGTTTTTCCAATCAAACCTATTATTATTCACGCTTAAAAAGGGGGTCTGATGGGGGTGTAAATGTTTGGTGAAATGTAGGCAAACAGTACCAGGACAATTGCATGTTGGGAGGATCTGTCACAGTGGACAAGTACCTCAGTGTGGATAGGTACCTCAATCAAATTTTTCGGCCTATTGTATTGCTTTTTGCAAATCCCTGAATTTCTTTCTATCATCGTGCTCGAGCACTAAACAAGAATCTTTTAAGAATCTTTTCTTAAAAGAAGAAATCTTTTAAGAATCAAAATAATGGTATGACTTTCGAACTTAACCCTATCGAGCTTGTTTGGGACGTACTAGAAAGGCGCCTCGCAAACGAAATGGAACCAGCTATCGACTGGGAAGAACTTGACAGGTGTTGCGGTTTCAGACGGTCTCAAGCTGTAAGAGCAAGAGGTGGACCAACTCGTTATTGGCGTTATTGACATTCAATGTTAAATATTTTTATTTGTGTATTATGTATGTGTAAGAAGTAATTGCAGACATTAAATAAAATAATCATTTAATGTAAAAAAATATACGGCTGAAAAAATATTATCATATCAGAATTTTCATCAGCGACGATGGCAATGTTGATTTTACAATAATTAATAAGTAATTAATGGGAGTTTCTTCGACTATCATATTTATAAATTGGGAATTTTATTCACGCAAAAATTATGCATTGAAACTATCCAAAAATTATCAAAATCAATATTCATGATTTTGATAATTGAACAATGAAGCACAGTTTTATGCTAATTTTATTGAAACCATAATGTATAATAATATTATCACGAAAAGTACATCAATGACCTATAATAATACTTCTACAGGCTCTCTTTAAAAATATACCCACGCCAATTAGAATTTCATTCAGCTAATATTCCTTTTACATATTTTCGTTGAATAAATAATTAAAAAGATGGGCACTCTAGATGTTAAAGAAGATTAATTGAATTTATTAGCTTTATGCAATGGCAGTAATAATGTAAGGGAGAAAAACAGGTTTCCAGAAAGTAATGATAAAATAACAAAGTTGACAAGAATGAATTCTCATCCATCTAACTTTTATAACTTTATTAGGTCAAATGAAAGAAAAATAAACAAAACTCTCGTACCCGTCGATCTAAAACAACATGCAATCTCTACGATTTACATATGTGTTCTTTTGCCTCATTCTTCATTTAATAGTTTTTCAAAGTTTAATCAAGTGTGTCCTCAATCTTTCGTAAATAGGCACTCTCTATACATTTGGTGGCTGATCTGTCAAGAGGCTGTAAGTGATGTCATTCTGTGTATTTCGTATTTGACTATACACAAAGAATAATTATATAAAATTAAGCGCCATTTCTCTGGAGTCATCTAGTATTCATATCGAAGTAAACTTTTGGTGGATCGTTTCTGGCTTTGAGCAAAACTAACAGACACGGTTACCTGAGAACATACATTATGTGATTGAGAGTTTTTTTCTTTTGTACCGAGACAAATTCCTCAAGAAATTACATAAGGTGTATTTTTCTATAAATTAAAAATGAAATCCTCAAGAAATTGTAAAAAATGTTCTAGTTGAAAACTATGCAGATTTCAATTTGTTACGATGATTTGTTACGACGGCTTGATTTTGTCACTGTAGGCTTTCATGACTTGCTACACACCATCAACTAGACCAGTATTGACTACATTTACGTCGTCGCCTAACGCTAATATACAGGACTCCATTTATTTTCCTCAAGATAATGCCAAATACACACATAAATGTCATTTGGTGACTCTGTTATAGGAGCAGCATGACCAACAGTTAATTTTAACTGGGTTCTACAAATTAATGTCTTCCTCAGTAACAGTTATTGTTGAATTTCTTCTCGCTTAGATTTGTTATATTTAAAGACCGTATTTTAAATAAACAAATCTAAGCGACAATGAAGACATTATCGTTAATTGAAGAACCTAGTTCAAAATATGTATCTGAAACCTGAAACAGAGTTATATTTCTTTGAACTCATGATATAATTTTATAGGGGTTTTGATATTAACGTAAATTTATTTCAGTATCAGTAACGCCAGCTTTCAGTCTGTAGTTCATGTATTTAATTCGATCAAATTCCTAGTAAACAGTTTCCGATCAAATATTGTCAATAATATCGAACTCTCTTTATTCAGGTGTACGAAATGGGTAATAATCTGATCCTAGATTCACAAAGTGTTCGACTGCTTCGTGGTTAAAAATCGACTTCGTGAGGAATACGAGGCCTTTGGCAAAATGACGGCGTGAGGTGATAAAAGGTTTTTTGTAAAGCCCTAAGTTAGGCTGCTATATATCGTTTTCGCGAAGCTTATTAAAGTGTGAAAGGGCTTAGAAATTTAAGTCATTAAGTGGTGATGTAATTTAGCCATTTGGTGAAACCTTGTTGGCGATCGGTTGAGGAAATACTTATTAATTAGGTCGGTAAGAGAAAAAATACGACACCTACTTCGATAAGAGAAAACCCTCTAATAGGGATCGTTAAAGATTTACTATTTAAGCCATTTTGGAGCATCTTGGACTATTTTAGACCATTCCGTAGCATATATTTCTGTGTATTTCTACACATTTATACAAGTCGAGGAAATAAAGCACTAAAAACTGCTTAACTATCGACGTTATAGTTATAATTTTTTTATTTATTACCTCTTCGAGATGCACTTCTAAAATGCATATTTTTATATGTAAAAATGCATTTCTTCAAAACTAATTGATCAATTTAGTTCGCAAAGTTTGTAGGGGCTAGTTTGTAAGATCCATCTTACTGCTCAAAAAATTATCAAAAAAAAGTTCATTGCTTTATTTCCTTGACTACGTATTACTAAGTATTAATTATTATTATAATACTTGCATATTACCTCGTTAATATATTAATTTTATAGCATACATCCCAGTATACCTGTATTTCTGCCCGTGTAAACTTCTGCATACATATCGTAACTACGAATGGGTGTTGAGGCTTATTCTATAGTTACGACAGTAGTTGTTAGTTATCTCGAGGGATAATTTTAAAACAAGTCTGAGCTTTGACCTTATCTGATAGACAGTGACAATTATTAATTGGGTTTCCTGGTATACTGTGTCAAAAATTGTGTTCTTTCAATTTCCCTCTTCAATCTTTCGTTGACTGGGCCTATATTGTGACTGGATAGCATTTTTAATACAGTGTACACAAATTGCTGGTCCAAATATTCGTATAAAAAGGATCATTATTTTGCTTGCGCTGTATATTGTTGATGAATGCCAACCCTTACTGGGCCCTTTATATGTAATTATTTTACCCCTGGCATTTAGTTCTTGGCTTTATTAGTGCGATTAAAAAAGTTGTAATTAACTTTCAATTTAGCCTGTATAAAATATGTATGAAATGTAGGAAATGTTTTCGTGATAAGAGTTACCCTTCCGCCATTAAATGTCCAATAACACTTCCAAATAACGCCCAGGGAAGTTATGCAGATTTTACCCGCCTCATGTATATTCACAAATCAGTCGGCTAAATTTCTTGGCGTAGGACTTTTATTGCTTTTCGAAATTGATTAGCACATGTAGTAAGCTATGTAGTTATCGCAATTAATTATTTTATCCACAATCACATTGTAATTGAAGTTTTATCCACACTGTAAAGTCATATAAAGTACCACTTTATTCACTAGTCGAATAATGAAATTATTTTATTCCACTAGTGGCATAATGAAAAATGCAATCTTAAATCAATTGCATTTCATTTGTTTCTTCTTAATATTAACATTAACATTTATATTAATAGACATTTCCTTCTTTGGTTTATCATATATTATTTCACTTCATTTCCATTAATAACAAGCTTATAGTTGTCATCGGTTTCAGAACGCATAGTGATAGTCGAAGTTTTTGATAAATCTGTAGGAACAATGGATGTAGACTTCATCTACAGATCTTTTTCTACTCTTCTTCTAAACTTTCTTGCATGGATAAAACGTTACCTTAAGCACATACATTAAATAACTATTATTATAAATGGTATCATTGTTACGGTAGCAATATGTAAGTTTCTGGATCTTGATTTCTCTCTTAACTAAAACTAGAAGAAATAATAAAATTGCGTATGCTAACAACGACTCACTCACTGCACTCTTTAACAAAAAAAAAATAAGTTTTTTAAATGTTCCTGAGGCATTTGTTGAATTAAAGAAATTAAAAAAAGAGGCATCAATTTCCGAATGATGATGAGCTGATTTTGGAAAATGGATTAAGCATTCTTTTGGCTATCTATGGAGCTACCAAATAATATTATCTATTGAAAACTATCGATACATGATATTTGCGAAGTCAACAAGACTTGGGCTGGAAATTCACAAGCAACTCTAGAAAGTTTTTTCTGTCCATGGAATAGTGTATTAAAGATTAAATACAAATACATTAAACTGGCATTAAAAAAAACAATATTAATATTTACGTATATAACTAATTTATCGATGCATTGATGTGTTTTGGAGCAATTTCTCCTTCGAACCTCATATATGTAAATTATAAATTAGACCTACAGATAACATATTTTACTTTGAATCCTTTATATTAGCGATAACAAAACTTAATGATCAGAAGCAGATCAGATTAGAACTAGCATTGGATTAGACTAGCATGGATTAGATAGCATTGGAACTAG
>CAXKVY010017032.1:0-22712 GCA_964058915.1 Tetropium fuscum
CTAGCTATTTTACCGAAAGCTTCCCTATTTAGCAAGGAATAGTTGGTTGTTAGAAATGTTAGGGCTGTCGAATTTAAGCTTTCTACTCCATGAGCAATTATGTTCCAGCCCAATTCAATGCCAGTTCCAAAATCGCATTCATCGGCTGCTATAGTTGTATAAGTAAACACAGGTTGTAATTCTGATAATAATTTTGACTTTTGTTCGGGTAGTGCCTTTTGAAGTTTTGTTAGGAGGTTGGCTAATTCTTTATTTCCTAATGCTAATTCACGATATCCAAGTTGAGTTCTGCAATAAAAATGAAAATTATATAAACTGTAATACCTATTTAAAGAAAATACAGAACATGTGTTAATATAAAACATACTTCCTGTTATAAGGCACCACAAGTCCAATTTTATTAAAAGTCCTAGTTACAATTTTCTTATCTCTAGCTAACACAGCATCAGTCCTTGGCGATAGATCTATTTTTAAAGTATCTGCTGCTTTCTTAATATGTGATTGTATTCGACCAAGTTGCATTTTTTGGAAAGGGTTTCCAGTCTTTTTTAGGTCTTCGAGATATATGCTAAAACATAATCGTTAAAAACAATATCATATATTAATTGTGAAACTAACTTAACAGCTGCAAAAATATTTCCACCCGTTTGACGTAGGATGCCATCTTTTTTAGCACAATTACTGGCCAAAATTACAGGTGCTTCATCAGGGGAATCCCTAAAGTACCCAATATGGAACCCAAGGTTATCATCACCCTTCAGCACAGTTTGAAATTCAGGCGGATCGTGAAAATAACGCCAATGGAGCAGATATTGTTCTTCAGGCTTTTTAACATTAGCAAATCTACCAGCAAGTACATCAAAAGGTCCTACTAATACTAATCCAATATCTTTTAAAGCTTCTAGAGGGTTGCCAGGCTTGATTTTCTTACAGACTTCCCAAAACTGGTAAAAATCCTCCGTCATATCTACTAGAAATTTCTCCTTTATGAATTTCTTGTGATCTAACTCAATGTGTGTCTCTTCCTCTACGTTATTGCTATTATTTGCTTGAACGACTTTACTGGTTTTAACTTCCGCATTAGTGGTAGCTGAAGAATCCGATTCAGAAATATTATTACTAATATTTGTACCGTTGCCTGTATTTTCTTCACTCTGTTTTACATCATCATCTATGCCACTGCTATTAGAATCAGATACATCATTACTGACCTTTCTTTTAATATCCAAAAGTGTAGAGTCATCACTATCATCTTCTATACTATAATCGGAGTCTGATACAGCAGTTGCAATATTATCAATTTTCTTGTTTTTGGTATCAATTTTACGCTTCTTATTAGTATGTTTACGTTCTTCTACAACCTAAAACGTTCAAATCATCAAATCATATATTTGTTCTTTTTCGGTATGCTTGTTTATTCTTACCTCTTTTTTTGGTGGGTGTTTATATTTTTCTTGATGAGCCGGATTCTTTTGATAACACTTTACCCCATATTTACAAGGGACTCTAGAATCATTCTCGTACTTATTCTGGTTGGAAAGCTTATCAGACATAGTTAAATCCAGATGCAAGATTCGGCGAAGTGATGTTTCCGAAAGGCGGAGTTCCTGTGCGCGACGTGAAATTGACTGTCGCGGATTTTCACGCACACTATCGCGCACAGCGGCGACATTCTGTTCAGATCGGACGTTTCGACGACGCGTCGGTGTTGGCTGATTGTTCACCGAACCGGTTGCCTCGAATTTGTTAATCAAACGACGGATAGTCGACTCAGCAGGACGATCAATTGCACCGTAAAATTGGCGGAGCGCGCGGAACGTTGCTCGAACCGATGAATGATTTTCGTAATAAGTTTTAACGATTTGCACATGTTGCTCGCGGCTGAATTGGTTCATGGTGATTTGTGAAGATACACTGAATAATAACAACTACGTTTGCCAACTCTACCACAAACAACATGGCCGCCATGAGCTGTCAAAGATCGAGCGTCCCTATTGGCGGACCCTTTAGTTATTGTTATGATTCACAAATTAAGTATGATTTGTTTTTAAATTAAGGTTATGTCGTTATGTTTACACAAACAAAACCACAGACCATCACAAAACACTTTACACATGTTTAATTGGTTATTGGTTTACACCAGAAAACATCAACGAAGGTTTACGCTGTGGTGACAGCTGCCTCACACCAATGAACACCGAAGAACTCGCTGACAAACACAGAACCATAAAACACTCAACATTAAGGTTGGTAAGATTAATATGTGAACATAATATTATTTATGTTTCTTTAAATTTATTGTAAAACCTAAAATTCCGTTTAAAGTTAAAGATAAATGCATAAGGTGAAGGCACTCTAGCACCGAAGCAACATCATTTCCCCTTCTTTTATTTACCACCAACGTTACTTATAAGTAGGTATTTTATACTCACCTATCAGGTTCTCATTAGGTAGGTACAGGACCGTATTAAAATTTTTTTTTCGAAACGTTCTCCAAACTATACGTACCACCAACGTTCCTGTGGCACGCCTCATAATAATACGGAATTCCGGATTCCGTTTTTAATAATAAAAGACAGTATTTAATAATAGAAGACAAGTATTCGTTTTACCCACACTTAAAATATAAGTTCTTTTAAGCACCTATGTGTTTCCTCTGACATCTCACCAATTAAATCAGTTGTCGCTATATCGTACTATTCCATTTCCAACAAGAGTTGTATTCACTCGGTGAATCATTAACATCAGTTATTGAGTGAGTAAAAACTAAAACTAAAATATTTTGCACATGATCGGCGCAGTCGGTAGGCTTTCTCGGTAATTTAAGTTAAACATGATAATTTTAAGCTTCTACTTATTATATAGGATGATGCCACATAATTATGGTATTATATAGATATACCTATAATATTATTAATACAGTTGATTGAAGGCTTTTTCCCTATTCCTTCATACGCAACTTTACCGTAAAAAGTATACAGGAGGTTTCAACTGTGTTATAATAATTAATTATAATAATAATAATTAATAGTAATGATGTTATTAATAATAATAAAATAATTTTAATTTAAAATTCTAAAATATTATCCACTACTCTCTCTCTCTCTCTCCGTGGTGATTTTCAGATGCTTGATATCTATCTCCTGTAGAGATAGGGGAAACATCAGGTACATATTGCGACAGATTTTTTCTATTTGCTGGAAATAACAGGCCAAAGTGATTGTTAACTTGTAATTATATGAAGAACTTATTGCTTTATAGTTTTAAAAAATCTGTAATGTCCCACAATACACCGGGTGTCCCATAATACACCTGTTGGTGGTGCATTATGGGACACCCATTATTATGGTGGTGCATTATTATTTAGGGCAATTTTACTATGAGATTAAAAAATATGTGTAACACCTAAAACACACCATGCTGGTTAAGCAGTAAATGGTAAATATCAGCCATAAAAAGGGTCCAGGAAGGGCTTGTCCCACTACATGTACCTACCATTGAAAAGTTAACATTTTTTTGTGTTCCATTATGCACCACTAGAATTACCCCATATGGACCATGGTACAGGGTAAACTTAATTAAGCCAGATTTTTATTTTAAGGCTCTATTTTCAACGGCATGCAACATTTCTAGGTTAACAAGCATTCAGCAATTTGTTTCAATTTATCAAACAAATGTCCAAACTTTTATAATAATTATAACAAAATTATTAACTAGGCGAATACAATGTTTAGACCAATACTTACCATCAAAATACTCCACACTTAAAGGAAATAAACATAAACATTTAGATATCAACAGCCATAAAATCTAGATATGTTATTGGTGCTGGGCCATTTTTATTTTATTTTCGCGTTTATTTTGTTTTTATTATTTCGTTTATTGTCTGATTTTTATTTTTTTGTTTTTTATTTTTTAATTGTTGTATACTGCTATTTTATTTCTATTTTATATTCTTTATCTATATTTTATTGTTTTATTTAATTTTTTAAAATTTTTAAAAAAACATTTTGTGGTCAGTGATGGCATAGCGGGGTCAAGGAGTGCTAAGTAGATTTGTGAATTTTCGTTGGGTTGGCTTATTGGATGGTGGGATTTTGGATGTGTAATTCAATTACACCCTCTAAATTACAGTAATTGAGAGGGTGTTGAGGTGATATTTTCTATAAAATTATCGATTGTAGGTAGGCCGGTGATATTATGTAGTGTGTTGTTATATGTTTGCTGTTTATGTTATCTGAGCCTAATATTGACTGTTCTTCTTAATACTTTGACAGACAGTGCTGGATCTTTTGTGTATTGAATTGGATAAGAGGATAACGTACCAGACAGGAGAGGAACAATTATTTAATTCTGCCATTAGATTATGTATATTACTATGTCGACCCAACATTTCGTAGTGTTCCGAAATTTTGGGTTGACCTTATCTATGGTGGTTGCGTATGATCCCCAATTTTGTCAATTAACGTTAATACATTTTTGGGACCAGATTTAATATCCTTTAAAATTATATTACCTACAGTTCTGCTGCGGTGACTTGATGGCTTGAGTCAACTCTGTCCAAACTATAGGCACAAACAAGTGTATAACATTTTCATTTTATAATCTTCATCGTCCCTGTTACACGTTTTCACGCAAAGATGGTTGCAGAAAGTTCTTGTATGTTATGTTACTCGATTTTCGTATCAGTAGTGGCATTACTATACATATTATTTGATGTCAACTACTTCTTGAGGATAATATTTACGATAGGCTGGGGAAGATTATTTGATAAGAAGAAGAATGTTGAGGAAGCATCAGAAGTTTATGGTACGTAGACGTTTAAATTTAAAAAATAAAGCGTCACTTATATTATAATAGTATATAGTATAGGTACATCAACTATTTTAATTCCATCCAATCAGGTTTATCAGTTTTAATATAATAATAGTTCGAAAACAGTTTTAGGCAGTGTGTCTGTTCTTACTTCCTAAAACAATGGGACCTTATATATGCAAATGCATTTTATTTATGCGTCCACATTCACCCAACCTTGACTCCTAAATATTGATACTAAATGCTTGTCTAAAGCACCGTATAATAATTAAAAATCCGTATTTCAACCACGAAAACATTTGCTGTCAGAAATATTTTTTCCAATAGGTACATGCCCAGCAGTAGAAACTTTCTTTATAGGAACTTCCACATATAGCCATTGATAATAATTATCCTACCAAGAAAATTGAAAGGTTTTACTGATTATTCAATTTTTTTTTCTACTATATTATATAGGTATATGTATGTATATATATATATATATATATATATATATATATATATATATATATATATATATATATATATATATATATATATATATATATATATATATATATGTATATATATATATATATATATATATATATATATATATATATATATATATATATATATATATATATATATAAATATCTATGTATATGTATATATATATATATATATATATATATATATATATATATATATATATATATATATATATATATATATATATATATATATATATATATATATATATATATATATATATATATGTATGTATGTATGTATGTATGTATGTATGTATGTATGTATATATGTATGTATTTATGTATGTATTTATATATATATATATATATATATATATATATATATATATATATATATATATATATATATATATATATATATATATATATATATATATATATATATATATATATATATATATATATATATATATATATATATATATATATATATATATATATATATATATATATATATATATATATATATATATATATATATATATATATATATATATATATATATATTGGTATATGTATATGATTGATGACAATAGTTTTATATATAATAAATTAAAGTGATATAATTTGATTTAGGTTTAAAGATACCTTACTATTTGTTTATTTACAGCCCTGAAGATTCTCTTTTAAATGGGCGCCAGTTTTCACGAACAATTATTTTAAAATGTTTCGATTTATAAATACATATAGAAATACTTATGCGTTACTTTTTCCTATTTTACTTTGAGTTTAAGAAAAGTTTATTAAAGCATGAAATAACTTACCTCAGGGGAGGTTCAAAATAAGCTGAATCGTTTAAATTTTGTATTATTAAAATTCAAATATATTAAGTAAAACTTAGAGAACAATTACAGTTCTTGTGAAAATTATCTTATATTTTTACTATATAATGATGTTTCGGCATATTGATTTAAAAAATATTTAAGTGTTAAAGAAGAAAAGAAGTAGTTATCATGGTATTAGACATTAATTTAATTAGAAATTCATGGAAATGTTATTGTTTATTAAATTTCAGAAGTCTTAAACTAGCCTGCTCTATCCTATCATAACTTAATATTAAGGCATTGTACTTTAATAATAAATCATTATACATACAATATTCCTTATATCAAAATGATTCAGAAAGTTAGTTAAAGGAGACTTATTAATGTTCGTGTTTTATTACCTTAGTATAGCGTTAATCCAAAACACTGGACATTTTAAACACTCCCGCACTGATGTGTAGACCTCTAGCGGCACACTTAGGAAGCTGGGCTGTAATGTTGGTTGCTGGAATCTGCTATTCTCGTACATTCTGTAGGATGGGGTCACTATTTACTGAACACTGTTTAAATGTTTGTTCATTTCACGCACTTGTTATTTAGCCAACTTGTTGAAACTGTTATAAAACGATGATTAAACCTGAGATTGGAGTTTCTAGGAAACTGCCTCTTTCCCTACCAATGGATTTGTTTAACATCCA
The DNA here is from genome assembly GCA_964058915.1 of Tetropium fuscum. NCBI lineage: Eukaryota > Metazoa > Arthropoda > Insecta > Coleoptera > Cerambycidae > Tetropium > Tetropium fuscum. The sequence continues at coordinate 6,811 of CAXKVY010017032.1, forward strand.
ATATCACGTAACTTTTAAATATTACTACAAACAAAGCTAACAAGAAACCAATTCAACTTTAGATAACTTTTTATTTAAATAGATTTTACTTGAAATTATTACTTGTATTCTCTTGGAGTAATTATTACTTGTATTTTCTTGGAATTTCTGCGTGACTACCGTCTTTGATGACTTAAGCTAACTTTTGTGCATTATTTAAATGTTCATAATTAGTTTTAATCATTAATTAGAATGTCTTTTTTGGTTTTTAGGATTATTCACACTAGTTTCACTACATACTATCACTTATATAACCAATCAAATTGTCTACATTGGGTTTATTTACACAATTGGGTTTATTTACACACGGAGCGCGCAAAATGCGTGGTGGTCGCGTTTTCCGTAGCCAGGGAAGATCTGCTCTGAAAACAAATGTATTTCCTGCATTGGATATGTTTATTGTTGATCTTATCATGACATATGACAACCAATCAAATTTTATTTCTTGTAACATTTTTCTATATTTAACCACATTATGCCGAACTATGTTTATCACATTTTATAAATATTTATTTAAAAGCTATTATGCACTTTTAATGCATGCTCTTCCATTACTAGCAAACTTACTAACATTAAAGATGTTCAACTGATACCGATGTTTATAATCTCGATGCAATTCTACTTCAATATATATAATTTAAAATACGTTTAGTTTAGTATTTGTCAGAGGATCATCTGTTATAATAAATTATTTTATACTTATTAGTTTCGTGAATTTTTTCGTTTATTATTTATTAATTGTAATAGGTTGACATCGTTGTTATGGGAACGCGGTTAGTCAGAAACTATTCCGTCCGCTCTTTCTCTGTTACCTATGCAGTTTGCGCTTGTGTGCTTGAGCGGGTTCAGCATTGTCACCATGCTATTTGATTTAAAATTTTGTGATGTTTGCCTATTCATTACAGCTGCTATTAGTGCTTGTTTTTCATTTATCTTTAAGAGCGTGTGATTTTTTTCCCATATTTTTTTTGTGGTACTTTTGATTCTAGGCATCTGTACATCTCAGGACTTGGACATATTCTTCAAGCACATGAACAATGCGAGATATGTCAGAGACTTGGACTTCGCCAGATTTCATTACTACGACAGAACAGGGTTATATGACGAAATTACTAAGGCAAAGGGCCATGTTCTACAAACTGCCTCCAATATTCGATATCGAAGGACGATTCCTCTGTTTAACACTTACAAAGTAACCACCAAGGTAAAGAACTTGACTAAAATTACCACATAATATATAATTAAAAAATTTTAAGTAGGTATATTCAATATTTTTTATTCATTTATTGAAAAGAAGAGGTCCCAAATAAGATCCCGGTGGTACACGTATCACACCAACGAAATACAAATATACATGCAATATAAAATATATACAAATAAATGTATGTTTCAGATTGTGTACTGGGAAGAGAAGACCCTTTACATAGAGCAACAGTTTATTACATTAAGCGACGGTTTTATCAGAGCTATTGTCTTGAGTAAGCAAGGAACCATCGGGTTGGATGTGCCACAAATTATGGCCAAATTGACAGGTAAAGATGTGTCCTATAGGCCTACTCCGCCTGCTGAACTGCAGGATTGGCTGACATCTATTGAGAAGTCCAGCGCAAGATTGAGGAAGAAAGACTGACAATCTTAAAGAAATAAATGTTTTATATTGGGTGTGGATATGGAACATGGGTATACTACTTAATATATTGCAAATAATATAAGTATCATTATCTATGTATAGTGTGAATGATAAATATATAAGGTGTTTGTAAATGAGCAGTTATGTACCCCTATATTTGAAGACACAAACAAAAATAATTTGATTTTAATTTTACTTACAATGAATTTAAAATATGTACCAATTTAACTTGGAGAATGATGCCTTCTGATTGAAAACGAATTATGGAATACAGTATCACAACTATATATTATTAATTAACGGAATTATTTATCACATCCACCAACGTTCCAATATGGGATATTTTATTGCATAAGTAAAAAAAAATATTTCGGCTCAGTCTATTCCACGCCTCTTCATTCAAAAATAGTTAACTAGTGTTTAGATTCAAGGTGGGTAGTGAAATCATATACCTATCTTGCTATAATAATGTGTAATTTTCCAGCTTAAAAACCGGTTTTCACAAAATCGTACAGCTATCCGGAATTCAGGAGGAAATAAAGAAAAACACCACGAAAATGCGGGTTCAAGGTATAATCTAACCGCGTACGTTTTCCATTGCGTTTCACAAAAATAAACGCCGCGATCGACTTTCAGAAAACCGGATTTGGCCATTTGGAAAATGGCCATTTCTAATTCGCCTTAATGCCATTTGGTCTAAACATCCTTCCCGATACGTTATGGTTATGGTTATGAAGATACGGTATGGTTATGAAAATTTTTATGAAAAACAAGAACGGAATTGAATAAATCGAATGGATTTAATTGTAAATTGATTAAAATGGTCTCTCTAAATAATCAGATTATCAGATATCTCCCGCGCCGTTAGTTCCAAGTAAGAGTAGTAGCTACCTACTTATACTTTACGGATTAAAAGCTTAACTTATAAAGTTTATAACATCAATTAAGTATATTAACTATTTTTGTTAATACTTAATTTCCAAAATTTTAAGCGTAGTAGGTACCTAAATATTTTATTTTACAGATTAAAAGCTTAAATTATTTTAGTCTTCAGGCACGAAAGTTCAATTACGTATACTATCTATATTTCTTGATATATAAAATTCCAAAATTTTTTCAATGTAGTTTAATAGAAATGTGGAAGGAATTTTTCTGGCATATTTCTATATCTGGTAACTATCCTCAAGATCGAAACCCGTTTGAAAGAATGTCCCATTCAAACAACGCAACGTAACGCATGTATTTAGTGTTTATTTTAACAAGGATGACCGATTCCCCGTCACGTTCTTCGAATGTTTCGTCTAACAGACGACAATCGGATCCACAGGTAGGTATCAAAAATAAATTAACGAATTTAATTATCAAAGTCAGCACGACGATGACCGAACCGGATCGAGTGAATTTGAGTGGGACGTTCAAAACATGGAAGCACGATTCAAAAGTTAAAGTTTACAGTGCGAACCTGACCTTCCTACGGTAGCTTTAAATGACTGTGTTGCTATTTTCAATGTTTGACAGTGCGAGATGTTTATTTATACTTTATTTATGAATTAAAGAGTTGGAGATTGTTGCTAAAAGTAGTGGCGTTTAAGAAAATTGGGATTTTGTGAACATGTGTTCCGATTTTTGACACGTTGTTACAGAAATTTCAGGTAAATAATATTTTTTATGTGCGTTTTGTTATTTCGGTTAGTAATAAATGTACGTAGTTTTAAGTATCATTACTATGACTGGAAAAATACATTTCGTAACTTTTCATATAATGTTTCAGCAATAGTTTTAATTCGCAAGATAAACAAGAATATTTGCGAATAATTATAACTACAATATTCTATTAGGTATACATAATTTAAATTAATAAACTTCGCAGAGAATTCGGCACTGCATAATATGTTACAAATATCTATTGTTTATTTACATTTTAATTGTTATGCCGTTTGTTACTTCTTCTACAGTTTGGTAAGATAGATACGAACCACACAGGCATATAAAAATATAGATTTTAGTGGTCAATAAAAAAGTTACTCAGTATGAGGATCTTTGTAATAGATATAGGTAGATATATAAATAAATATAAATAAATTTACCTAAATAAACTAAATAGATTTAAATAACTATGTATAGGTAGGTACTTTACTAAGAATAACTAAAGTTAATTAGTTAATTACAGTTCAGTTAATTTATAATTTATAGTAGCTGCAGTTTCATCAGTGGCGGCCCGTGAGTTTGACTTCAGGGGGACCACAACAAAAAAAAACGTGAATACCATATTCGGGGCTTATTTGGGAGGAATTCTCTATGTGGTATTTTATTAAATTAAAAACAATTTATATTGTTTAATGCATTGCAATTTATATTGTTGAATGAAATTTCAAAGTGAAAATCCATTATTCTGCTGGGGGCTCAGAAAAGCTTAAATTTGCCGACCAAGATCTCCTATGAGCTTTCTCCGCCACATTGAAAAAAGGGGTAAATTCGGGAGGTATGGGCTTTCATTTTTCAAGGCGATGTTTAACTCCTAACATCTATGGAGTCTAAGGCATATTGAAGGTATATTATGAGGTGTTTTAATGATTTAAGTAAAGAAAAAAGAAATTATTTTAGGTTTAATATGGTGGGTGGAATCTATAAAAAAAAACGATTTCCGGGGCCTGGGGTGGCGCAGTTAGTATGGTTTTTTTTAAGAAAAATCCATACTGTGAATTACCTTTCAGTAGTACAAGTCGTATCCACTTTAAATAATTTAAAATAAATTTAAACAATGTAGTTTGGTCTTCCCACACTAACTATATAAGTGCCTATATACTATATAAATTAACAATTCGTATGAGAAAATTATATATAGAATAATAATATAATATATAGAAAAATATAGAATAATATAGATAATAAGAAAATAATAATCTATAATAATTATCTAAGCTTTAAACACCCCCTATATGTTAGAAATGTGTTAAGGTAACCGAACCAAATATGGGTACATATTAGTCAAATTATTTGATTCAAAAATTGTAGACAAAATTGACGAAATTGATTTCTAATGTATTTAAAAAATTCAAAATTAAAAAACCGATAAATGCTCATATTAGGACCCGGGGCTCCAAATGTGGGCACCATATTTGGAGCATGTAAGTAATTACACATCAGGATTTTTTTTATGCACACAAAAATAAAAATGTAACCGAGTATAAAAAACAATCTAAAACAAAACAAGATTTATTAATGTCGTTCAGTGTGTTTGTCACTTTTCCCATCAAAACTTTTTTCACGTTAGTACAGGAAAAGGACAATAAGTTTTCAACATTTGATGCAAATTTTTACTAGCTTTTTAAATTACTAGCCTCACTTTGTTATTAAACTTTCTGCCAGATTAATTCTTTAGTGCGCCATCTCATAGTTGGTTGACTAATTAACGTTCACCGCGAAGTTGTCTAGGCTTACTCATCATACTGAACTATGCTCAACTGAAATATGCGCAGAAAAATTATTTCTCTCTGTATTATTTTTTTTGGACAGTGCCCTTATTTGGGACAATGCCCATGTTTGGTCTATATACCGTACATCTTCTTTTCAAATATTTTACTTGGGATGAGGTACACATATCTATACATTATACATATTATATGTATAAAGTTTCCTTTTGATTAATTAAGTGGTTTGGAGTTTTTTAATTCATAATTTAGGTAAGTTATACTATAGACAATAAAACAATACAATGGAAACATCGTCATATATGCATGAGTACGGGCAAAATAGTAGGTATTGTATACCGCGGGACTGAGGTAGTATTTTTGATGAAAACTACTTCAGCCGCAAGGTATAGGGTCCGCCAATAAGCGCGCTCGATCTTTAAAATGAAATAAAGCAAGTTGTGTGAGAGGTATAAATGAAATTTATTTTTTGTTTGAAAGAGTATTCGAAGGCATTATGTATGGAAAATAATGTCGGTCAAATGTCCACCTCGGCTTCGCTGGGTGGCGCGCATACGAGAAGTCCAATTTTCAATGACTCTGGCGCACAAATCGGGCTGTATTTCATCGATGGCGTGGCGTATGTTGACTTTGAGGGCATCAGTGTTTTGTGGTTGGTTTGCGTAGACCTGTGATTTAAGAAAACCCCACAAGAAATAGTCTAGTGGGGTTAAATCGCACGATCTCGGTGGCCAGTTGATGTCGCCTCCGCGCGAGATAACCATTCCTCCGAAGCGCTCGTGCAGAAGATTCATTGTGGCGCGCGCTGTGTGGCTCGTAGCGCCGTCCTGCTGAAACCACATATCCTCGACATCCATATTGTCGATTTCATGCCAGAAAAAGTTCGTTATCATGGATCTGTATCGTTCGCCGTTTACCGTGATGGACACACCATCGTCGTTCTCGAAGAAATACGGCCCGATGATGCCTCCGGCCCAAAATCCACACCAAATACCTCGAATACCACACCGGTTGCCTCGAATTTGTTAATCAAACGACGGATAGTCGACTCAGCAGGACGATCAATTGCACCGTAAAATTGGCGGAGCGCGCGGAACGTTGCTCGAACCGATGAATGATTTTCGTAATAACTTTTAACGATTTGCACATGTTGCTCGCGGCTGAATTGGTTCATGGTGATTTGTGAAGATACACTGAATAATAACAACTACGTTTGCCAACTCTACCACAAACAACATGGCCGCCATGAGCTGTCAAAGATCGAGCGTCCCTATTGGCGGACCCTTTATATACGATATTTTTATTACTTCCGAATTTGAAACGTAAACATAATATAAAAAAGCACATATAAACCGTTATAGAAACACAGATGATCAATAGGCATAAAGCGAGGCAAATAATTGGAGTCATACTGATTAATAAGTTCCATAGTAATGTTGCGTTATGACAAGAGTAATTTGGAGACAATTAATTTTCATTGCTAGTGTCATCGCTCGATTATGAGTGAAGAAAGTGTATCTGGTATTGATAAAAGGGCAGTGGAAGTAGATATTTGCTGCATTCACCCAGGAAAAAAATGGTCAATATGGCGAACTGTAACAACTGTAACATTTATTTAAATATTAAATCAATAAAACACCTATTACATTCTTTTGTTTTTAAATTTACCTATACTTCCGTTATTTCCGTCAATATTTAATCCCGGAAGGACAGGAAGTGACATTTCAGTCCCTGTCATAAGGGAGTGAACTTTCTACTTTAGTCCCGGAAGTACGAAAACAATATTGTATGCTTAAATCATATCAGTGGCGTAGCCAGAATTTTTTTATTTTGTAAGTAGATACTACCTATTTATGTAGACAGAACCTATTTTCCTAAAAAAAATATTTGGCAACTCGAAATAAATAACATTCCATTTTAGGCCGTTTGACCTTGAAATATAAAAAATTGCCTGCGCCGCATTTTTGTCACTAAGACAATTAAACACTGAAAGTAGATGTAGATGTTTTTAATATCAAAAGTGGCAACCCTGCTTGTAATATACAAATCTTTTGGACTGTTTTGCTGCTCTAAGTATTCTGTATCTTGAGCAGAATAGGATAGAATATATACACAGCTTACCCACTATTATAGTGGGTAAGCTGTGATATTATTACATATCCTTTGTGAATCTTGAGAAAGTTTATAATTAATAAAAATATAACTCAATGGGTAAATCTGCTATCTACGCTAGTCGGACAATGGTAAATCATTTAAACGTTATGAAATTATATTTAGAATCACTCATATTTCTTAATAATCATAAACAATATATGAAATTAATTAAACTCGAAACTAAATATTTTCACTGTAAGCTATAAATATAACTGATTATCTAGCTACGTGTATTATAAATAAGTATCATCATCTACATAGTAGTTCTTGCTAATAAGAACTTAAATTTACAGAAAAATCACATCTGATATTTAATATTAGCGAATATATTCTGATTATCTACCTACGTAATACAAGTAGGTCATAAATAGGTCATTCCTGCCAATGCTGCCAATAAAAACTTAAATTTACAGAAAATCACAATTGACATTTAATATTGAATGTGCGATTAAATATTTACGAAGTTTGACATTTAAAGCTTGTTAAAAGTCAGTAAGTATGTGTACGCGTGATGGGTGATGGTGGGCTTCGGTATAATAATGGCCATTATAAAATTCCTAATCAGAAAAACAAAGCATACTATCGCCACGATAAAGTTTTTGATTTATATGACTCGTGAACATAAATTATATTTTACTTGCCTTTATTACGCATGTATTTACAATTTAAGATTTACGATACACTGTATCTTGGTGTTTCATTGATATAAACCAGTCGCGGAAACTAATCAGTAGGTATAAGCCGCAATCACCATAAATAAGTCTGATTTAAGTTAGGTACCATAAGTGGAAGTGATTTTGCACCTGCCAGCTAAATATACATAGAAAATTATAAGCAATATATTGTAAACAAAATAACATAACTGTTCCGGCTTTTTCCTAAATATCTCGAGAGCTAAGCTTAATAGGTACCGTCAAGTGATGTGGCTTCGGACGTCAGGATATGCATATCATTCCAGCAATAAACATGTTTGTGAAGTATGAGATTATTTCGTACCAGATTGGGCTTGTTACATGCGGCGGCAACTCATATTGCCGAAGTGGTTACATTAATTCGCAGCGGCCAGACCAGGGATGGCGCCACTAGGTTGCCACTTGGCATAGCAATACCTCCAATACCGACTTTAATTTTGCAACATATGTAAGTAATTAAAAATGTAAAACGTTGTATAATGAAAAACAAGTACTATTATTCAATATTATTGTATAATGGCTCCATTATACAATACTTCTAAAATATATTATTATCAAATAGTCATGAACAAACGTCGTGATATTATTTAAAAAAGTTCTTATGCCATTGCATCGTGCTAAATATGAAAATTTATGGGTGCCTATTATATAATATCCCAGAAAAATGTTTATCCAGATAGAATTTTCTATAAACGCGTCTCACCTAATTTGATTTTCTAGATAATGAACTAGAACATCCAATCATTCAATCTGTTACAGATATCGATAAATGTTTTGCTAACTTAATTAATGATCGTTCAACTAACTTTTAAAGAGATAACTAATAAAAAGCATTATCTAAAACAAGAGGCTGAACACAATTATTTTAACGGTTAGTGAAAGTTGCAATTTTTTAATAAATCTTGTAACTGGTGTAAGTACCTATACAATTCATATTAGTCATGTTCCAATATTGAATATTTTTAATGAAAATGTTGCAGTTACCAGCGGTAGCGCACCTATGGAAAAATCTAGGTTAAACTAACGTTTTATGTTTTGTTATGGGGCTATCTATTTTGTTTAGTTCGGAAGTATGAATCTACATCCACCTACCGAACAATGATTATCTCCCAAAGGCAAAACTATTAGCCGAGGTAATAAACAGACAAGAATAATAGCTCTAATTGAATATTTATTGTCTTTCCAATTTGTTGAATCCATAAAGATGACGAGAAAACTACCTCACGCAAAGTATAATACTATTTAGATTGATTTAACATTTAGATTAAGGTACATTATATTTTCTACCTTTAACTTCCTTTTCTAAAAATAATAGCAAATCATGTATACCTATATAATCGAAACATAAAATATGTAGGTATATGATAAAAAATATGATATTTGACATGGTGAAATTTAATTTGCTCCTAATATAATATATTTTTAAATACTTTTTTAAATGTTTCGCTTTATAAACGGTACAGGTACAGGATATTACGGTACAGGAATTCAAACCAAAATCCAATCACGTCTTACCATTCACCCAAAATATTTTTCGTACGCAACTTCCATCAAGATCGGTAAAATTATTTTTGAGTTTTCGACTATAAAGGATAGGACAGAGTACAGACATCATTCCAAAAATGCGTTTTCGTATCCTAGGTATCTCAAAACGTAAAGATAGTGATTTTCAAACGTAAAGATTAGTGATTCTCAATACAGTGATTTGTTTTAAGTTTGGTAAAGATGGTGGGTAATAAAGACTATTACATATTATTATTATTTCTGGCATAGGATAATTCATTCTTGCCTTTTTCCAGAAACCCATTACATGTGTCAGTGTTCTGTTTTTATATAGAAGTTATTGCGGTTTGTAATAACATGATTATAGTGATTATTATTCATTATACAGACTGTTACAAATTCGCTTCATACTACATATATATCAGAAACGGTTAAAAATACGGCATAGAATTAATTGGGGTAAAATTGTGATATTAGGAGACCATTAATATACCATCTAAATATCCAAAATATATTCATGGTTTTCGACTCTCTGTGACTGGAAAAAACTCGGACTTATTTTTATTTAATTACCCAATTTTCACAAAACAAAATATTTTGTCACTTCTCATTTTTTTTTTGTAAAAAAGGCGTTAATATTTTATTATTATGACTCACTTTTTTACAATCATCGTCAGAAACTTAATTTTATAATACCTTTTTTTGTTGCGTGAGTCTTAATGGTTTTGCACTGTAGTTATTTACTCAATAATAATGATGATGAGTCTGTTTTATGAAGTAACGTTTTATGGGTCTCTTTTTGTCTAATTGGTACCTACAAAAAAAAGTTAAAATTCACGGTGTTTTTTGAAAAAAAAATTTGCTGGTTATGAAAGAACGAAACGTCATACAAAAAAAAATCAACGTTATTTTGATATAGCACAAAAGTAAGTAAAGGCCATACATAGTATGGCCTTTATACGTGAACTAAATTTATACAAATTTTTCACGTCGCGATATATTCTGCGTCCTCGGGGGATTCTTATTCCCTATTTTTTCTATTAAATAACCGCTTGGGAATATATAAGAGTAATTTTAATTGGAGTTGGATGTCCAAAGTAAATACTTCTCGATACATTTGAATTATTGGAAGAAATTTTAGGCGGCAACATGAATTTACATGAGAGGGAACCTTCTGCTTACCTTATTGAGAAAGCTTACCAATACCGCAAAATTTCTGCTTTAAAATATACCCTAATTAACGATTAAGGAATATTCCTTCAGATGATTTATAATTCTCAGAGGTAGTTTATTACAATGGCCAAACAAAGAAACATACTACATACTTCAACATATACATAGAAATTCTGACATTAAGAAGCAGATTACAGAAATAAACATAACCATAATCCAGATCCACCAAAAAAGAAATCCTCAGTTCTAAAAAGAAGGCTATCCTCATCTACAAAAAAAGGGAATAAGCTGTGTGCCTAAAATCTATCAGATAATTGTTGCAGGTGCAGGTACCGTTGTTGTGTGTTGGGAATGTTGTGTGGTCACATCATTTTTTTATAACTATATCTGTCTGTAGCAATATAAACCAGACTTAAAGCCTTTAGCTGAGAAATGCTACTGGAAACATAACAGTAGGTTGTAAATATTATATATGTATCTAAAAATATGCTTTGTTTAGATGCCGCTCAAACAGAATTTTTAACACTTACACCACTTACTCCCGAGATACTTAAAATGCACATTAACTCTAAATTTACTGCTTCCAACGCATTCTATCTGCCTCGAATACAAAATGCATCCATTTGTTTATGATTAAGAAACGAATTTGGCGTGTCATGTTTACACTTCCATGTGCGCGTTCAGTTGAGTGATGTTTGCAATTCCAATATCGGTATTTTGACCTTTTTATGGGCTTGCTCATAATAACTACAAGCTGTTGAGTAAAAATCCTTCAAATTTAACAAGTTTTGTTATCAATACCCTTTTTTTAGACGATATAAATTTTTATTTTCTCAGATGTTCTATTATCGAAAACATAACTAATGATTTGGCAATATTAGTTAGGGGCAAGTGTTTGAAAATTAGGACCCAACGGCTTCTTGATGATAGTATGGGAGTGCTGTCAATCGCTTCGTTTTGACTTGTAGAATAAGAAAATCAATGGTGATAAGATGAAATATTGCTGAGAAACCCAAAATCAAGATGAGGGCCAAAGTTGCAAAGACACTACTTCTCATAATGACTTTCTTTGCCAACAGCTTACTTGACTATTTAACGGAATAACAACCCCTCAGTGAATTTATTTGAAAGGAAATGTGAGCATAATTTAATTTTTTGTGGGCAAACAATCAATTTCTCGAAGAAAACTCAAGAGACAATAAAGTTGCAGATTGAAGTCATCTTTGCATATCAAAATAAAGAAATATCGACGCGTTAAAAAGTTCTGATGGAAAATATTATAGGGGTTGGTTTCTTTACCCCCTTGTAACAATCTCAGGGTTACAAAAATTGTCACAAATTGCCATTTTATTAGTGCAAGTTGTTCGCCAAATTCATTATTCTAAATTCTTCCATATAGGAGAAAATAAATAAAAACAATTTTTCCCCAGGGCTCTAACTTGGAGGGGACCGGGTTTTGGAAAACAATTTATCTGCAAGACCCATCTTAATTTTTTATGAAAAATCACCCCTTAAAATCTTTCGCATCAATTTAGAAACACCCTGTATAGTTCAATATATAAATGATTTATAAATTTTGGCAGCCATTTAAGCCGCCATATTGATTTTGGGTCTCAGAGCAATATTGCACCTTATCACTACTGATATTCTTATTCTACTAAGTTAAAACGAAGCTCTCCTATACTTCTATCATTAAGTATCCCACGGAGAGACTAGCCCCCAAATGATATGTACAGTGACGGGTAGTGTCAAAAGTGACTTCCTGTTAAATTTATTTCCATTTCATAATTTTAAACCATGGTGAAGATTACAGATATGGAAAAGACACCAATCTAAAATTATTTTAATGCTGGGTAGTCTTTAAGTGCTACTGCCAACCTTTTTCAATTTAGCAAAAGTTGCTTATTTAGATTGAAAAAAATGGTTGGAGGATGAGGATTTAGCATACCATCATGGGGGAGGAGCTGCAAGGAGAAGCAATTTGATTCAAGATGAAGAAACGATAGATTGGTTAAGAAGAAACCCCTTTGATATGGTTGAAACAGCTTGTCAGAGTAAGCAGTTTCCTGCTTCCTCGTGGACAGCTAGACGCCGCATTAAATAGAGCGATATAAGTAATTATGCAGCTGCAGCCTTGGTTATCTGACCGCAACAAAGACGTAAGGCTGCTCTTTGCTAAGAATTATGTTGACAGATATGAAGATTTCTGGTCCAATGTCAGTACCGATCGCTTTTTCTGTTAATATGTGGACTATGTTGACAAGCGCCGTCAGTCCGGGAGTCTGCTGGCATATGGAAGGAAGGCTAAATGGCGAACATTATATACATTTGCTGTAAAACATTATGTTACCATGCAATTATATCCAAAAAATTTTACCTTCCAACAGGATTCAATTGCTCAAATCAAATGCACAATTCACAACTGCAGATTAGTGCGGGACTGATTTTTAGACAACATTCAAGTTTTGCCTAAGCTATCCAGAACTCTCGAGCTCAATCGAATTGAAAACGTTTGGGGACGATTGGTCTAGGAAACTCATGTGAGAAATTTTCGCCCGCAAAACAACAAAAAATATTTATAAGAGTCGTTTACTTTTAACTCGCTCGCGAGTGTACATATACCCATTGGGTTGTTATTTATTATTCACCCTGTATACATATTATATTTTGGTCAGTATGAAATCTTATATTATACATACATCGTTGAAAGGAGTCACATAATAGAAATAAATAACGTATCAAATATTATTACAGGATAAATATAAAGCGTAACAATTAATCTATTTTCTATTCTAATAATTAAAGAAGTTATTACTTTCTTAAATTATTCGTTTTTGTTAAAAATCCAACTAAGAAGGAGGTTCTTAGTTGGATAAAGAAACTTACAGGTCATCGCAATGGTCACATCTGAATAAGTTCACGTCAGTGAAACAGTTAAAACAGAAATAAGAACAGATCTATTATTCCTTCTCATAGAAACCTACTTTTTGAATTTATTCGTGGCGATGGTCATCGAGTCAGTTTCCGGGTAATTCTTAGTATCTCTCAGTCGGTCAAACGTGGTCAGTTACTGACAGTGTCACTCAAAACGGTTAATCAGCATTCCTTTGTTTTAGTGTTGTGTTCGAGGATATGTATTGTACCGCGGGCGCAGACTTTCCTATTTTTAAGTGCTTTTCGAAGGAGGGACCGTGGCTGGAAGAATAGGTAGTCAATGACTATAATAAACTATAACAAAATTCAAGTACATTTTTTGCATACTTACGTACCTAATTGGCATTCAATTAAATTGTTTTCGTATGAATTCCCAATAGCCAGTGCTTACATTAGTTAATACTGTTCTATGTTAGATGTTAGTGGCAATAGAATATTAATAAAATCATAATATGATGCTTTTGCACAAGATGAACATTTAAAGAATTTGTGGTAGTTTTATATATGTACTACGTAATTAATGCCTTTTTGTCCAATATGAAAACATCAAAATCAAAAGTACCTACTTACTATATTTTTTATAGTAGACACATTGAAATAATTGAATAATTAGTTGGGTTAATATTATCTGCCATATTATTAAGATGTCTATATAAAAAATATCTAACTTAAGTAGTTAAACATAACGATTTTAAAATTAAATATTTAAGTGTGAGAGTAATTTTTGTATTCCTGTTTTCTAAGACCCAAATCGGAGGTGTGAAGATGGAATATATATTTTAGGATATTTAAATATAATACTTATGTATAGGGTGTTTCTAAATTGATGCGAAAGATTTTTTGAGGTGAATTTTCAGTAAAAAATAAGCGGATATCTTTAAGGAAGTTACAGACCTCTAAAATTGGGGAAACGAAAATGTTCTTATTTATTTTCTCCACCATTTATGAATTTAGAAAAACTATAAGTGGCAGACAACTTGCACTAATAAAATGACAATTCGTGGTATTTTTGTAACCCTGAGATATTGTTACAAGGTGCAAAACCAACCCCTCTAATATTTTTCATCAGAACTTTTTAACGCGACATTTCTTTATTTGATGTGCAAATATATATTTAATTGGCAACTTTTGTCCTTTTCAGATTTCCTCGCAAAATTTATAATTTGCTCGCAACAAAATAAAAGTGTACACATTTCAAATAAATTCACTGAGGGGTTATTATTTGGTGAAACAGCCAAGTAGGCTGTTGTCTTTTATTACGTTCACTTTTCGTTAGTTGACATAATTTAAATATTTGAGAGTATGTTGTAGGTACTACGTAAATTCTCTGATAGGTAGCTATATTACGAAAAGCGACTAGGCGCCGTCTATCATTCGTGATTAGGACTCAGGTATAAATTATCACAGGTTTCTTCGGGGATTATCGATTTACCTGACAGTTCTTGAAAGATATTAGTTGCGACCCAGTTTTGCTACTTTTATCTATTGTTCTGTGACTCATGACTCGTGCGAGGCGATACAAATAACTTCGGGCTTCCGTTTTCCGCAGACAAGCGTAGGGTATCACTTACCAATAGCGTGCTAAATGCCACCCACATCTCCCCACTATTAAACTTTTAGGCGGGCCGCTTGTCCCAGCATGGCATCAGCGAAGATATAGCTTATCTGTCTAGCTTCTTTAAAATAGCTTGCTTCTCGTCTAACGCATTTTAATGCATAATCTGTAATCGTGTTCTGTCCAGCATGGTGTATATATATATATATATATATATATATATATATATATATATATATATATATATATATATATATATATAGTTTTAATTTAATCAATTCTTGAAACATGTCCTTTTGATATATATATATATATATATATATATATATATATATATATATATATATATATATATATATATATATATATATATATATATATATATATATATATATATATATATATATATATATATATATATATATATATTGTTTTAATTTAATCAATTCTTGAAACATGTCCTTTTGATGTTTGATTTTCTGAGAGGGGCATTTTGTAGAATGTTAATTTTTTTTGTTTTGGCAAACTATTGTCAGCAGTAATACACCATAGCCTTGACCATAATAATACGTTATAAGAATATACCGGTATTATATATCTACCCTAGTTCTAGCGTATTTTAATTTGTATTTTGACATTTACTTAACAGTATTCACTTGTTTTCAAAGTGAGTACCGTAAGATATTCTTGTTATTTTTTTTTGGTGCTGGTAAGTCCCGCCTGGCCTCCGACTAGTCCAGAGAGTCCCTCCAGCCTCGTTACTCAACGACCGCTCCCCACGTCCGCGGGGT
>CAXKVY010017033.1:0-10865 GCA_964058915.1 Tetropium fuscum
AACATCCGACATCTACAACAGCAACACGACACGGGAAGAAAATAAAAAAATAACCGAAGCTAAATTGGCGCGTATGTTTAAAGGAAATGTGAATATTATTAGTTATTTTGAGACAGTTTTGATAATTAATTATATAAAATTAACTAATGTATATTTATATCTATATTTTAGTAATTTTTATATATAAGGTATTTACTCGTTCACTTGCTTTAACTGTAAAGACCCCGTGCAGTTATAGAAAAGTAAAGGTCTAACGCCGTAATTACTAATTAATGTACAGGTTCTTCACAAACAATCCTTCTACTAAGTGCCATTCCAGTTCAAGGATTATAGACGTGGATAGTCATTGATTACAGTTTGTGCCGTAGTAGACCTACCAGCTCCCAGCTCTCCGGCACCAGCTATTTGCCAGTGTTCGGGGTACAGGCCCTTTAATGAGCGGGAATATCATGTTGGTTGGGTTGTCTTGTTCTTTTTTGTACCTACCTATACAGGGCATTTAATAACTTGGGAGATTATTTTTAATTCATGATTATATATTATGCTAAAAGTAAATGCTTTACAAAAAATAAACCTAATGAAAGTGCTTTAATAACCGAGAAAAATTAAAATATAAAATGTTTCTCAAGTTCATAAACACCCTGTATACTTAAACAATTTCCAAAATAGTTATAACAGTCGAATCATTACGAAACTTTATAATAAAACCGTGTTAAAAACTTTCGTCTCCATATAGCGCCATACATTTTTGTCACGGGGTGACGTCATGCGCGAGTTTGTTCAAAACGCGTTTCTCAAGTGATCATATCTTGTACTCTTAGTATCATGCATTCACATCATGGCAAGTATTTTGTATTGGTATTTGGCACGACGGCCGCGGCCGGTCGCCTGTGTGTAATTATTACTAAAACATGGTATTGACCATATTAGTTAGGTTATGATCTCAAATTACCGCGGGTTCCTAGTTTAAAAATTAATGCATTGATGTCTGATGTTGTGGACTCAAGTTCAGGGCGTTGTAGACGTGATATAGAAAGTCTCTTAGTGAAAAAAGTTGAATAAATACATTGTTTGATATTTTATTTGACTGAGAGAGTGTTCAGAGAGGAAGGGGTTTAACATATGGTCCTTGAGAGGTAGGTACCACAGTATCTGTGTAGGTACTGTAAGGTTTTGGATAAACTTATTTAATATTTAATAAGAGTTTCTTACATAATAAATTATAATTTCATCGTGTTAATTTAAAAACCGGCAATATTTGTGGCACCATCGCTGAATTTGTATTATATTTGTGTCCTAGGTAGCTTCTAATCTCATTTTATTTTAATTTACCTATTTCGCGTTTTGCAGTTTTTATCACAGACATGTTTTTTTTTTATTGCAAATAATTGATTTTGAATGTTGGTTAGAAAATGGCTGAAAATAGAGTACCTACCTAATCAAACTCGGAACCATAAGTGATTTTTTCCTAGAGGCCAGAATATGTAGTTTGTTAACTTAAAATGCTTTCAATTTGATGGCTAATTAAATTTATTAAAATTACTTATTATTACTCTACTTATTAAGTAATTTATTATTCGGAATCAGCATCAACTGATGTACCTATCTTCTTCTTGGTTGCCCCGACCTGAACAGAGTATGCATATGATAGGAATAAGTGCATAACATCTATTCGGTCGAAAGGTATACCTAAAGCACAATACCTACCATTGTTTTTCCAAGGCTTTTCCATTAGTATCATCAAGTTTACTGTGCGATATCTGTTAATGAAAAATCTTACACAACAAAAATGTCCATATAAATAATAATCCGGTATCTAGGTAGTTACTTACCGGATTATTATTTATATGGAGAAATCCACATTGGAGCCCATTTTTTCCATTATTCTTTCATAAAAGTGTACATAGTAGGTATATTATTACATCATTAATGAAAAAAATCGATTAACATTGACCAAAATAGTAATAAACAACCCACCGACAATATCATAACATAACCCTTAACCTTACTTTTACAGCTGGCAGCTGGCCTGGCGCTCTTACGTAAGAAATGTTAAAACTAATACGCGACGTACGTCCATGGAAAACAGACAATTTAACCTAAAAGCATTTATTTAATTAACTCATAGGTCTAAAAAATAATTTGGACTTGAATTGTAGAGAAATATGTTTAAAGTTTGACGTATAATAGGTTTAAATACTAAGAAATGCCCAAAACCCTAGAAATTCCCGTCTGAAAATCACACTTTTTAATCTCGCCTAAGAAATACATGGCAGTCAAATTTGCTGAAGTGTATTTAGGAACCCATTTCAAATTCGCGCCCGGATTTTCATAACCTAACTAATATGGTCAATTGGTATTTGGCACCACGCCCGCGGCCGGTCGCCTGTTTGTAATTATTACTAAAACATGATATTTGCTAAATGAAATGCAATTGAATTAATAATTAATACACGCAAAAAGGATATATGTCTTTGTAACACATTTTGTGTTAAAAGCAGCTGCTACTTTGCTATTATATGTACGGCCGCTGTTTTTATATGGGAATATTATCTGTACCTACCCCCCGGAAGGAATATTCTTGTTTAGATATTCATAAAATATCACGGATATTTTTCTTCTAACGGATTATTCATAGAATATATGATTTAATATATATTAATAGAACATATAAATATAGAACATATTAATAGAACATAATCTGTAGAAAATATTACAGGAATATCCAGATGAGTTTATCTTTTAAAGAAGGAAATAAGAATATTCTCTCAGCATTTTTCATAAAATACTTGCTATGTGAAACGTCAATTCATTTTTAACAATACTTATTTATATAGAGATATAATATATAGTATTGAGAGTAAAACTTAATTTTCATTAATATGTCCTAAAAACATCCTAAAATTGTACAATAAATTGTCCTAAAATCATAAAATAAATGTGTAAGTTTGCTCTGTGTACGCAAACTAAGAAGTAGAATGAGCCTTGTGGTTAGAGATAAATGAACAGTGTTATCTCTGGTGGTTATTTGCCTCGTCTTTTACGTAAGCTGCCCTGTAAGCTGAAGTTTTGACCTGTTATGTGTTAATATCTTAATTTCGTAATTTTAGTTTTTAACGTGTTTTTGTTACAACTTTCGTCGGCCATCAATCTAGAAATTCCATTGAAATATATCCAAAATATAAATCTAGGGGAGGCTGTAATGAGACTGTTTCATTTCCAGCCAAATTTCGAAAACAAATTTTATAAATTTAGTAAGAAATAAAATTAATTTCTTAAATGTCACTTTTGTGCAATATGTTTTCCTGGGTTTGTGTAGGTACCTATGCATTGAGAAATACATTATTCATACATAATTCAGTTACTAATTTATACTGTAATCATTTCATGTGTTTTTTCAAGGAAGTGTACGTGAAATAAAAATAAAGAAATATTTACCGCTCCATATAATGGAAACCGTTCACTTTACCATTATTATGTATATAACAATTGTTATTCGGAATTTAATGTACATCATTTGCGTATCGGATGACGTTTGCTCTAAATCCCATAATTTTTCAGATAATCACGAAAAACTGAAAATTCCTTCCCGCTTCGCCCCGATACCGGACGCTCGTGGTCGCGTAACTTTTTAGTACGAACTATGAGGAGGGTATGGAGGCATTTCGTGCTCGAAAGAACTTTTTGTTTTGGATGTTTGGGTTTTTGTCTAATTTTACTGTACCCCATGGCCTTAATAATAATAAATCGTAACCAAAGATAACACATGCAACAGAATATTTATAAATTTACAGTTTTAGATAGTCTAGAAGCAAGGAAATCCTTCATCAGTTCGCCACCAGCCCGATTCAGCTCATAGTAAGGTAAAGTTGCCATCAATTTTCTCCAGGCAGTAATTTTTGGGAATTTCTTTTCATCTAAGGGTACAGCCAAACTCGCATTTGTAATTGTAGTAATTATGCTGAAATCAGCAATGGACAAGTCATCTCCAGCTACATATTTAGTACGCTGAAGAAATGCTTCGATAAACCCATAGGCCTCAAGGACACCTTTTGCCTTATCCTCTGGAATTTCAGTTAATCCATCTGTTGCGAGAGGGAACTAAAAACCGGTTTAATGTAATATTGAAATTTAAATAAGCATTGACTTTGACTCTTTTTTTTTACTTTTATCTGAAACTTTATTTGATATATAGGTACAACTTACACAAGCTCTGGAGTGTCTTGCAAAGAAAATACCCGTATCAAAATGCAGCATTTGATCAATCAGCGCGCGTCTTGCTACATCTTGCGGATACAGTGACTTGTCTTTTGCATATCTTCCGATTAAATAGCCCATAATAGCATGACTATCGCATAATATTAGACCATTATCATCCAATGTTGGTATTGTATGTACTGGATTTATCTATAAATAATATTTTTATAAGTAAAATCAACTTACAGAATCAAATGAGATCAACATTGAACTTATACCTAAACATAGTACCTAAACTACAAATTATGAAGAGTCATTTATTTGCTAATATTATTAGTACTTGTTTTTATATGTAAGGTCAGCCATAATCTTTTAAAGCTATCGTCACAGCTTATATAATAAGCTGTGCTATCTTTTCTCATTTTAATTAACTTAAATAACAATTGACGTTGCATTTTTATTTTCGTCTACGTAATTGCCTGTTCTATTACCACAGATTTTTTCTGCTTGGTGGCAGAATGGTAGTCTCTACCATTAGACAAAGAATTTGTAAAAGGTATAGGTATTGACTTTATAATTTATTTTTTATAATAACACAATGTACCAAAATATCATACCCATACTTAAATAGCTCTATAACTGCTGTAACTACTGCTGGCCCAAAGGTTGGAATAATTTAAAATTTTAATGTAATTTTGGATGCATATATATCTTTTGAATAATATGGAATATCAAAATACAGTTTTCAGGACGATTTTGGAAATTTCATTGGTAATAATGGCCTGAATATCATATTCCTATCCTGCTCAAAAATGGAATATACGGGGTGTAAACTAAACCCCTACAAAAAATAAAAATTTCAATCTTATTGGGTAGTATTGTAATAATCAAGTCACCACTTGAAACAAAGAATGTTTTGTTTGACATTTGGAATGCAGCAGCTGAATATCTAAATATTGTATTATCAGTTTTGTAATTGACAGTTTTATTGACAACTGTCACTTATGTCAAAACCGACATTTATTTCTAAACATTTACTTAAGATTGTTATCATAATTGAGAAATTGAAAAAGAAACTAAAAATTTGATTGAAAATTTCATTGACAGCTTAATTGACATTGATAGCGCTTAGTTGTTATTTGGCGAAAAACACGTTAATATTTTTTTTAGGACGAAACTTTACTTGATTTGC
The DNA here is from genome assembly GCA_964058915.1 of Tetropium fuscum. Classification (NCBI taxonomy): domain Eukaryota; kingdom Metazoa; phylum Arthropoda; class Insecta; order Coleoptera; family Cerambycidae; genus Tetropium; species Tetropium fuscum. The sequence goes on from CAXKVY010017033.1 coordinate 5,390, forward strand.
GTTAAAATATAAAAAAAACTTACAATTTTGAATTATCAAAAAATGAATTTCTATTGGCAGCTGTCATAAGTCCTAACTCGTTTTTGACATCATGTTCGGATTTAGCTGTATTGAAACACTTAATTAAGACTATTTTCCGAATTGAGAAAATGAAAAAATACCAAAAATTCGTTTAAAAAGTTCATTGACAGTTTTCATTTAGCGAAAAATACGTTACCAATTTTTTTACGACGAAACTTTACTTGGTTTGTGTTAAAAGATAAAAAAGTCCTAAAAATTTTAAATAATCGAAAAATGAATTTTTATTGATCGCTTTTTTGACAGCTGTCATTACTCAAAACCGGTTTTTGATATGATATTTGGATTCGGCGATATCGAAAACCTAGAGATATCAGGCAAGAAACTTTTGAAAAGGTGCGTGAGGAATTTCAGCAACGTTTTTATTATTGTATTATTAATCTATGGAATAATAAAGTAACATAAAATTATTAGCTAGTTATTGCTATTAATTTTCAATTTTTAAATGTTTTTAAAGAATTTTGTAAAATCTCAGCCAATTTCCAAAAATGATGTATGGCTATATTCGCCATGAAAAGGGATTTCAAATTATGTTTAACACGTAGGGTAGTTCCATTTAAGATTTAAAAATTAGGGTTGCTAGGGGTTAGGGGGAGGAAAATATTAAGACCCCTTGACTATCAGAAATGCTCCCTTAAATTAAAAATGGAAGTGTCCCGGCGAATTCACAAATATTTTGCGGTTTTTCAATTGCAGGGGGTGGTAAGTTTTAGTCTGCAATTTGAATAACTTTGTAAAATCACAACCGTTTTCCAAAAATGATGCACTGCTGTAATGGTAATGAAAGACTTTCAAATGATGTGTACCATCAATGAAGTTGCAGGGGTTAGGGGGATGAACATATCAAGACTCCTTGACTGCCAAAAATATTCCCCTCTAAAATAAAAATCGAAGTACCCCGGCGATTTCTCAATTTCTTTGCGGTAAGTTTTAAAATGAACACAGAGTAGGTATATGTTATAGATGCAGCAATCTTGCGATAGTAGTCATAATTTATGGAGAGAAATTAAATGGAAACACTTACCACTTGTATAGTTTTTATTGAAGCCCTTCATCACACCGATGATCTTCAATAAAAATGAATGAAATTATATACAACTTCTCAATGATTCGTTTCAGTATATATCCAAATAATATACGTGGTAAATATTTTTTATTTACTTTCCAAGATTGCTTCTACATAATAAATATGAATAGCAAAGCACGGATTCCCAAAATTACCTTTATAAATTCAGGTTTAAGATATTCTCCTTTTAAAAGATCTACTTCCACTAATTCCAATTCCAAACCGATCGCCTTTGCGCACAGTAGAACTGCCCTTACTGGAGGACTAATGAGCGTCATATATAACTTTGGAGCCATCTTTTAAGTGTGATTAGAATACGTTGTATGGTCTCTCGAAAAACACGACTGTAGCATATGTAGCAGATCTTCTGTTACTGTAGTATGTATTAGACTAGAGGGGATAGATAACTGTAGTAACTAGAGGGGATACATCAACATAATATTATAGCATTGAGTGAGAAATTTTTAAATTTTAATTTAAAGAGGCGCCGCTTTATGGCGAAATGCCCGAGATATATCAGGTAACATCAGCTTTTTGGTTTCCAAATATGTTAATCTCACTGGATATCAAGACAATAAGCTATATGACATCACGCCCGAGTGCCGAACTAATCTCTAGCCCATTAAACAATGACTAATTATAATTTTTTTGACAATTTCAACACTAAAATTGGAAACGACCATTAGCCCAGTCAACAACTAGTTTTACCTTGTAAAAGCTGAGGTAGTAATACATTTAGTATGTTGGTTGTTAAGGTCTGGGCCTTCCAAAAAAATAAAGTTTTCTACCTTGGGGGTGGGGGGAAGCTCAAGCCGCCATCTTGAATCTAAGGTACAGAAAACATTACTTTTTTGAAAATAACTCTGCAGCGATTGATTTAACGAGGAAAATGTAAGAGTACACAGATAAATTAAAGAACACAAAATTCCCCACATTTTTTGTCAAATAGATTTTTTTGTCTAAGTCTAAGAAGTAACGAGTTACACCGGCAGAAAGGTGAACATTTTTACAAAAAATAGTAAAACCCCATTTTTACGATTTTTTCGATCGTTTCTCGCTATTTATTACATTTTTATATAGTTATAACAAGTTTGTAAATTGAAAGTCATGCATTTTTTAATTAATGTTTGCAATATGACCCACTCCCATAATTTACTTTGTCAAACTGAAGAAAAATACTTCTTCAGTTCTCCATTCATATTCAATCATAGTTCTCCATTCATAGTACTCGTTTTTTTATGGTGGTATCCTCGATAGGCTTAATCCACAGTTTCGCGATCTTAGCGTTTTCTCTTTTTTAATGATCCTGCTGGCGGTATGTTGACGTCTTTATCAGAATAATCTACGACCTCAGTGTCATCATCATCATCATCGGTGCTTCTTATGAATTGTTCTTCTATTGACAAAGGTTCGTCATCTTCATCCTCGCTGTCGATAGGAACCTCCGGCACATTTTCGCATGATTGGCCACTGCAGAAGCCACACACAACAGAGCACTTCAACCCAGCTTTCCTGCAACCACATGCTCCGCCGCATCCTTTTTGACAGGTGCATGAAATGAATTTCAATAAGCGCTCAGGTGCAGGTTGCTCTGTCATTGTGAGTGGAGCGAGAGGAAGTAGGTACAACAATTCATAGAGAACTTTCTTATGTGGGAACAATATGGCTGCAACCATATCGTCGCCTCAGAGCGACAGTAGGATATCTAAGAAAAGCAGTTTTGAGGTATCTGTATGAAACAATTTGAAAAGGACGCCTTTGTTCGGTGCCATATTAAGATATTGCAAAAATAAAGTGTATTGCACAGAAAGTTAGATATCTTTGTGTAGCCTAATTCCTCTAAACCGACCTTCCTTAATGTAACACTAGGATAACACACATATCTTGATGCTCCACTAAAGTTTACTAAATCAGTTTGCACTAAAGGCTGCTAAACTGATCACAAATAACGCAACACTAAGTTATAATACACATATCCCAGTGTTTCATACGACCAGAGCATTATTTTTGTTTCGCTGTCCAGTTAACCTACAATTATTGTTGGGGATAGACCTCGAGATTGACCTATTTTTGATAAAAAATGCGTACTTACATCAAATATTCTAAATGAACGAGAGTGTAACGTGTTTAGGTCACGTTAAAAAAATAAAAACCCTTAGTTTTAGCATCGAATTTCTTTAAATAGAGTTGTTAATTAAGTGTATACTGTTTTTAGTTTTTGAAATTAAGACCGAGGCATCTACATCAAGTTTTCATAAACATGATAGCGTTCTTAAAAAAAATCAAGTTCAAATCGGAGAGTCCCATTTCAGTTTACATAATTAAGTTCTTAAATAGCATCAAACTATAGCATAGCCTGTATAGCTTAGTCATAGCTAGAAAATCAAACTTTTAATGAAGAAGAGAAGTTGCCATTTTCATCTTGTGACGCCGTTGGAAACGTGTCAACGTATTGCTATAAAAGTAAACTAAATGCTTTTAGTTTTACAATTTTTAACATACCAAAAAAATCGGGTTTTTGTTACATGTGGCATCATGAGGGGGAAGCTAAAAGGGGCCGATAAAATACCGACCTGCGTTTTTGAGTTTCGAAGAAAACATGGCATTGGAAAAAAAAGTTGTTTTCTATAGCAATAATCGCACAGCGCAAAATAAAAATAAATTTTGGATGACCATGTATTCATACACTGTGGAAAACTATGACAGAGGAAATTACCCTTAAATACATGATAATTGGCCACACGGGAAACGATGGCGATTCAATGCATTCTTGTATTAAAAAGAAAGAAAAAGAGTAGGTACTTAAAAATGGTCCGATTTATGTTCCATCTGAACTATTGTTAAATCAGCCAAAAAGAAAGGAAAGCCATACGAAGTTAAGGATATGTCAACTGAAGATTTCAAAAGAGTGGAAAAAATTAAACAAAACGTTGGGAATTTTTTTTAATGGAAATGCAAAACGCGTATATAGAAACTGAATTTTCGCCAATTTTTTAATTGCACTTTTCTCAAGCGACTTTTTTGGCATGTTGCTCTGAGGCGACAATATGTTAGCTACTGTTCGATATGTCATTTTTTAACAATTGAACTGGCACTCAATTCAACTGACATGGTGTACTGTCAATTTTGACAATAATAACAACGTTAGCAAAATGCATAGTTGCCCTGTTCCTAAGTGTAAAAGTAATGGTGATGAGACTGGAGATTACTTCGATTGCCAACAGAGGTAAACATTCAGTTGGTTAGTTAAAAATGCACATAAAAAAAAATTTCTGTAGGCGTTCGAAATGTAAAACGGCGGGAGTTATGGATGGATCTTATCGGCAGATATGATTTAAATGATTGCTCTAGGTCCTCTAGGATATGTGAGGAAAATGTTTAGAACTTTTCATTATTTGCTCAATTTACACATTTCAATTTCAGCTTCATTTTTCGAAAAGCCTGTTCGATTTAAAGTGACGGCAGAAAATTATTTCGCACTTTCTCTATATATATATATATATATATATATATATATATATATATATATATATATATATATATATATATATATATATATATATATATATATATATATATATATATATATATATATATATATATATATATATATATATATATATATATATATATATATATATATATATATATATAATATATATATATATATATATATATATATATATATATATATATATATATATATATATATATATATAAAATATATATATATATATATATATAAAATATATATATATATATATATATATATATATATATATATATATATATATATATATATATATATATATATATATATATATATATATATATATATATATATATATATATATATATATATATATATATATATATATATATATATATATATATATATATATATATATATATATATATATATATTCCTTGTCTGAACGTACCCACGCATATTTTGTTCTATACATTTTTTTATAAAGGCCTTAATTTCCAAGATACATGGCGTTAGATGTAGCGTATATTGAACACGCAATTCACCATAAGGTTGGGCCTCGTTACATTTTCTCGCTCACCGCTCATAGTAGGTAATTAATTGAAACAACAACAACAACAGCATAAGTGCGATAATCCACATTGGACATTGGATGATTGAGGGCAATTCACAATATCCGGAAAAAGTTAATATTAATAAAAACAGAGTTTACGTCAGCCGGACACCTACAATTGAGTAATTGAAAGAAAGGATCTGGAATGAATTGGGGACGATGCAGCCTGAAACTCTCCAAGAAGTCGTTGTTATTTCTAAAAATGCTTACGTAGTATATTGTCAAGAAG
>CAXKVY010017035.1:0-7500 GCA_964058915.1 Tetropium fuscum
ATCACAATAAAACAGCACTACACAATCGCGAATATCTACTCGTTAGAAATAACTCATTAGTTTACTACGTTACAAATTTTGTTTTAAATGATTTTAAAGAATATGATTGTCTAAATAATGTCCTTTTGAGTCAGGAATTTGTTAGAATTTTGCCAATGATGTTTTTATGATATTTTAAATGCCAATGATATTTTTAATATACTGATGACCCATAGAGGCTCAGGGACGGACACTTAGGGGCGTTTTAAAACACAATGACTTTGAAATTCCTACACAAATTTCCCCAACAATCCCTCGGTTGGCCGACCCCTAATTTGCAATGGCGAGCCGTCACAGGGAGGGTGGGGGCGCAAAATTATGGTGCTTACCCTGGGTTCATAGTTACGACACTGCCCACAGGAACCCTCGCCCCTGACGCAAATATCGGTGCGTCAACTTAGTCCCGCCTTCTTGCAGCCGCAGGTGCGTGCAGGTCTTACTTCTGTGAAAGCATAAATGGTAAACAGTCAGCGTAACATGGGTTGTATCTACGGATATCCGACGTAAAATGTGATAAATCGCATCTTTGTCACATTTTCGCGGAACGATCGACCATAGAAACAAATTAAATACATTAAAAATTGAGGAAATTTTTCCTCCTTTAATTTTGTATAGAAGGGTCTTTTCGATAAAACTCGTAGTTTTTGAGATAGAGAAACCGAAAAAGGTGGAAAAATTTTAATTTTTTTGCAAAAAAAATTAAAAATTACTGGCAAAATTTTTGTCAGCTAAGTTCAGCGACCCAAAAAATAAAGAGTGAGAAAATTACGACTATGGCAAAACTTTCCCTATTTGCCTTTCCTTTTCGCAATACCCTTCTAGACCGGGAGAATTTACAAAATGTGCTCGGATGTTGAAAGATTAAATTCCAGCGAGCGACAGATTTTTAGACGTGGTTTTACCCAGTATTGAGGGTAAAAGAAACCCAAAGGCTTTTGGATGGTATTACTAAGCATATTCTGATGACAAAAAATAATAAAATAAAGAATCATTCCAGGGACTTCATATATTAAAGTTAGTTACCATTTTTGGTTGTAAATTAAGCGTTTCGACACGATTTTACTCGGGCTACTGCGTATTCCAAAACAAAATTCAAGTAAAATACTAGATATAGTTGCAAAGTCATAAGAATACCGTTTGCATCAGACCAAATTGTTGTCACGGTTAGGTGTGCTTGCATTTAAAAAATGATTTATCCTCGTTTACAAACAGGCTGCCATTAAGAAGTATATATGGTGTGCTAGGATAATATATGAAGATAATATATGAAGATAATATATGAAGATAATATATGAAGATAATATATGAAAATAATATATGAAGATAATACTTATATGAAGAAGATAATATATGAAGTCCCCGGGATAAGTCTAATTTATCATTTATTATCATCAGAATATGCATATGATAATATCATCCAAAAAGCATACTGGGTAAAATCACGGCTGAAAATATGTCACTAGCTCCAGGTCTATTAGCCTATAACGATTTCATGTAACAGTGTCCTGAGGGTAGGGGTAACTTTGAAATTTCACAAAATGTGGTCGCATGTTGAAAGATTCAATTCCAGCGAGCGAATATCGTCACTTATTATCTGGGCAGCTTTATGAACAATTCTTGGTCGTTCGTCTTGATCATTCATCTCTCGCTTTTCATACCATGCAGAGGATAAAGATAAATTGTCTTGGTGGATTTCTGTCAATTATTTCACTATCGTTGGAACACTTAATAAATAACTTCGCACTTGTTCCGTAGTTTCGTCTATAGAAAATTGAGACTCACTATTTTCCAAAAATGCATAAATTTCGTTCGTACTATCTTCTCATCTCGAGACCTTGTTCTTTCTCGTTCTGAACGAAAAAAAATTAACGAGACACGGGTGGCAATATCTTCCATATTCTGTTACTAGAGCAATGACATTAGCTAAATGCTAAATGTGCATGAATTTCTTTAACTAGCTTGTCATCTCGCTAGTTTGCGGCTTTAACAATATTATCTTTAACCTGTAAGGTTGCAACAATCACAATTTTCTCACGATGTGTAACACTTACCATCTTCTTATCATTCTTTATAATCTCATCCGACCGGACTGCAAAAAAGCATTTCTTTTTGAAATCAAACTTTGTTTCCATTCTTAATTTTTCCTTCACTGAGGTAGATTAGATTAGTTTCAAAATCTTATGCGCTTTGTCATTTTCCTATACGCAGAAACATAATTCCCTAATGGGCCTTTCCACTGCATTTGTTTATTGCTTTATGTGATAGTGTTGTATAAAAAAATCCCGCCGTATTTTTTTGAGCACGATTTTATCGAATTTTTATTTTCAAAAATGCGGAAATAAAACGCGCGCTTATAAGTAACGTCACGTATCCTTCCTTAGTGACGTCACATAGTGTACGACCTTGAACATGACACAACGGTGTATGTATATTTCCCTGCTTTTTGACAGTTGACGTTGAAATTGACTTTGCTGACACTTGACTTCTGCCGATAAATAATCTAAATTTGACATGTAAAACTCGTCCAGTTGATTTTAGCATAATATCAACTTTCGGTAGATTTTCTGCACTTCCTTTAGAAAATCTAGGCTCCTTTTTCTTAAAATAATGTACAGAAATAAAGCAAAACACAATTCGTAGAGGAACGCACTAAACATAACCACAAAACTAGGGGTAAACAACTACACATCTGTCAGCATGGGCTATTTAGGCGTTCAGACAAATAATGATGCCAATTTAATTCCAGACTGTGTGACGTCACTCAGCCTTAAGGTCAAGTAAATTGTTCTTGACAACTGCTACATGCTAATGAACAAAATAATCCAACTTTTTTGCAGCCGCACTTAGCATTACACCCCTTTTTGTAATTGCAAAAAAATGTATTGAAAATTATCGTTGATGTCGTATCGCAGCCAGTTATTGCGCGTAAAAATAGAATGTCATTTTGGCATTTTTAAAAGGCAGATAAATTCTTGGATGAATATATTTTCGATGGCTGTTAAGCCTTCCTACGTTTTAAAAAAATTTTTTTTTTTCGGTTGGAGCAATAGGTAAGTAATACCAATAAATCAACATCTTCACCTTTATTGGTTTCTTTTATTTTCTTATTCTCAGAATCGTACAGTTTGTACGTATAAGTTAATACATGTCATACCCATATTTTCACTTGTACTACGGGTCCAGTGAATTTTTTTATGATTTTTATGATAAAATTTGCCGTGTGGATGAAAAATGCAAAAAACCCATATTTGCGAACTTGGACTTGAATTCCTTTTATTTGCCCGATTAAAACTGTTTCAGTTTTAATCGTCTCCGGATGATGCCAACTTGGTTGGCGAAACGCGCGTCGAGCGAAGTGAAAGTGTTTTGGTGTTTGTGGAAACTACTCCGAGTGTTACAGTTACATCAAAGGTTCCAGCCCTATCCAGTTCTATGCGAATTATTGTAAGCTTACCCCTATTTTTTGACATATTTTGACCGGGTTAATTGTAAAAAACATCAAAATCAAAACACACCAATACAGTTAGTAGAGTCGTTAGAGTCTGCAGTGGGTACTAATAAGCCGCGTGAACGCAGTAACTGGCACTGGTTGCGCGGTCATCGATCGTTGAAGATTTTTAGTTTAGTATGTTAAATTATATGCTCAAGTGAGCATTTACCAAAATCCAGCTTTGCATATTTTTTTTCTATTTCCCCATATAGAGACAAAAACCACTATACCTATTAACAAAGTTTTAGTTAGGGAAACTGTAATCAGCTGTCCGGTAAAAGTTACAATGAGTTACAATTCATGAGATAGTTCAAATAGGTACGTTGCAATTAAAAACCAAACAATTTGAGGGATGGCTTCTTGTGATTGATGCAGCTTTAAAAAAACCATTCTGCACCTCTTGATAATTATGTATTAAACAATATTCTTCTGCTACATAATGATATAAAGGTGACTGATAAAAGTGATAACAGACAAAGACCCTCCCTTTAGCTTCACTGCCTTTATGCAATTCGTCATTTACTCGACAATTGACGAGAAGTAGAGTTTAATGCGGAAAACCTTCCTATGGTAGAAGTGGCAGAAGAGTGAACAATAATCGAAATAATATGTAATCAGAAAAAATAGGGTGCACTATGAATTAAAAATATAATATGTTTTTGAGGCCCTATAGAGTTGGAAAACCGGAATGTTCTTTATAAAAACAGATACGTCAAAAAGACTCCGTCTTCAAAAGTTATTAAACCACAAACATAATACAACATTTTGGTGCAGATTTGACTTCTAAATCTGTCATTCGTGTTGTATTATGTCATTAAACGGTCATTATATACACAGATGAAATTACAATGGTGCACGCAGTGATGGATTGCTTATATTGTGTTATCACAGGCTATTGGTACGCTCTTTGTACCAATGATTTTGATTTTTGTTAATGAACGTATTTCGAATTCACTGTACATACATTATTTACGTTACTAACTTTAATAACGTACAAAAATGACTATAATTTAAATTTACGCTGTTATCGTTTAAAAATATGCCACATCAAATTTAATATAATCTATAATACGAATTCCTATATTTGCATATAATTAAAAAAATATGCCCCGTATTGAACCGGCTGTAATAAATGGCCCTATATATGTGGTAAGTTTAGATTCCGCATTTGAACCTCAAGTAAAACGTTGGTTTGAAACTGTCGATTGGCCAGACATGTCCTTTTAGATTCAGTAAAATCTAAATTATTTCAACATACCTTTAAGCAATTGAAATTTCTTTCGCCTATCATGATAGAATAATATGCAGCTAATAATTTATCTACTAACTAATGTATCCTACCTGGTTCTTCAGATTCTACGAGTATATCTACGGCCGTGGCCATGTCTTCTTGGGAAAGAGGCGTATTACGTTCTTCAGAAAAAGTTTTTTCTATCGATTTCACCATCGTGCTATCGTCAGTGGCTGTTTCAGTATCTATTATTGTTGTTACTCCGACTTGTTTGCACTCACAGCATTGACATGATTGATCTTCTTTAGTGGTCGCCTGACAGGCGCAGTCACGCTTTTGACTTTTCAAAGCTTGCTCAGCCTCAAAATCTCGGATCTGTGTTCCTTCATCTCCTTCACCCGCTATCACTTCCATCTCCGCAGTCACGGCATCCTCCTCGCCTAGTTGTTGAAATGGGATCAGTAAAGATACATTTTCGTAGCAGGTATCTTGAATTTATAAGAAACCTTCTGCGAAATATCTAACGGATTTTATTCTATTGTGTCATGTTAAATCATCTGTATTTAAAGGGTGGTTTATACAAAAGTTGTAGAGTAAAATGTTGTAGTTGTAAGTTGCACATATTTTTTAAATTATTTTACATAACCATAATATGGTTATGTATGCAAGTATGCATGTTTCCAGCAGATTTAGAACATATTATGTTCCAAATCTGCTGTCCGTCGGACAAGCGAGATTTGAAGACACGTTGAGAGGAGAGCTTCGACGTAAGTACAAAAGTAGATATTGGAGCGGTTGAGCTTGGGAACCTTTGGTACTGTGACTTTCTCTCTAACAACCCTGCTGGCCAATAGGTTTGAATAATTCAAATTTTTAATGTAATTTTGGATGCATCTATCTTCTGAATAATATGGAATATCAAAATACGGTTTTCAGGGCGTTTTTGGAAATTTCATTGATGAGTGAATATGCGGGGAAAAAATAATATACGGGGTATAAACTAAAAAACTTAAAAAAAAATTCAATCTTACCGAGAATTTGGGGAAACCAAAATCGAGATAAAATTTTTATATCAGGGTAGCGTATGGACCCATTCGAATTTGGTAATTTTTTGATATCTCGCTTATATCCGAATATACGGGGGTTTTATTGAAATCCGGACATTTTTTTGAAAATGTATCTATTACTGTTTAAAAACAAAGTAGGTAATTGATTTTTTTATTATTCAAGTAAGCTTGCATACTTCTAACTGTCTCAGTAAGTAAAAATTGTCATTTCTTATACAGGGTGCCTGGGAAAACATTCAATTGGCCAAATAATGTGTCACAAAAGTCTGTAAATTTAAGTAAGCTGTGTGCAAAACCCTGAATAGTTAAAATGAACGATGATCAATCAAGCTTATAACCTACAATTTTGCGTTTCAACATGGAAATACGCAGTTCACGGTTATTTTTAAATAAATAATAATATTTGCTAATAAATTATATCAGGAATATTTATACCAAGATGACGTCACGCGATCGGACAGTAACTTACGAGGCAACCTATCTAATTTAATCGATCTTAGCGTACCCAGGTATGTCAGGCAAACACAATATTACCTACACATCTTACCTATATATACTATTGTGCAAAATGTCTACCAGAATCAAACCCATCATGAAACAAGGGGTCAAGAGCTCTTGGACTATACGTTAAGATCTTTCATTCAAGCCCTATTTCAGCGGGGTCCGTCCAAAGTCCAAATCAAAACCTCTGACACGTCTATTGCTATGGGAGAAATATACGCGTTTGGATATGCAGTGTAAACAGTTAGCAAAATAATATTTTTTGTGACAACTATACCACATACTATTCCGCGTCTATGTAGCAGAAAAACGACGCAACGCCTTCGATTCTCGATAGTACTCGGATAAAAGCCTACAAATATATTACAACTAAAAACATCGGTTTTTATATTAATTTACTTTAACATTCAAGCTAAATTTATGGATTTCCTCATCCGTTGCTTTCATTATCTTAGTGTTCAGGACGAACGAACTATCGCCTATACTGAAAAATTTTACTAAAATGTACCCCTTTGTCGCATGTGCTATAACTTTTGCAGCGTATTTTAAATACATAGTGACTGGACTATATATGATTATTTTAAAATTAATTTTATTCCACTATTACGAGTATAGTAATTTATTATACCTACCTACTTAGCAATTTTTATATTCAAGTTTTAAAATGTATTTTAATGTAAATGTGTTTAAAAATATATTGGGTTACCTCAGCGCCTCAAAAGAATTTATGCTTTATATAACTATCAAATTATTGCAATTTGATGCCCAGTAAAAGATTATTGCAACCCACCGTGTTAAGTCTCTGGCGAATATATTCACAATATGCTTAACCTACGACAGTCGGTTCAAGCACCGCACTGGTTCGAAACTAGCACAAAGGTCAGCACACCAAGGTCCGTAATTTTTAAAATACCATGAAGATATTAAAAACGGCCCACCGATGCCATCTTCGCCTGCGAACGTCGAAAATCAAAAAAAACTAGTTAGAGTGAAAGTCACCGGGCTCAAGATCACACGGTTCCCACGGTACAAAAAAGGTTCCCAGGCTCAACCACCCCAACACCTACTTACATTATAATATTAATTTAGAGTTTTAACTAATTTGGATTCTGTAATTTAAAAAATCACATAAAAATATACTCACTATTTAAATACACACTCTATATAGATAT
>CAXKVY010017035.1:12500-17500 GCA_964058915.1 Tetropium fuscum
TATATCTGAAGCTACGGGTGCAAAAGATTCTGCAGCAGAAAATTCACTTGGTATTTCTGAGGCTACGAAAGACTGTGCTACAGGAACTGCACTTGGTATGTCTCCGGCTACTGGTGCATAAGACGAAACTGTACTTGGTATTCCTGCATCCATAGGTGCATCAACTGGAACTGCACTTGGTATTCCTCCATCCATAGGTGCATAAACGGGAACCGCACTTGGTATTTCTCCAGCCGCACCAATGTCCAACGCCGGTGCCGCATACGAAGAAGCCGCTGCAATTGAGGGTGGTTGTGACATTTCGGATGGTGCGGCCTCTGAGGGAACTCCTGGTATTATTGGTTGTTCGAATGGCATTGTAATTTGTATGGGCTGCTCTGATAGAGATGACGGTACAACCATTATTTGCATTTCAGCCGTTACCTCGGAAGCTGCAATTTCCAATGTACCCTGGAAACTTGCTGCCATCTGACTCATTGCTGCTGATTCCTGGCCAGTGATCTGGGAAATTTACAATAAAATTTGCTGCGAATCATAACAATAAAATAATGGTATATTTCAAGGTAAGTGCAAGGATTCGAAAGTAAGAGCCTAGACAAATTTGCATGATCTGTCGATAACGGATTTGCCATCCATATGGAAAAAGTATGTTTCTATGATTTTTTTAAAACAATATGTTTTACTGTAAAACATATTGGTATAGAACCATTTTAGCGCAAATTGCCAAGAAAACAAAAAAACAATATTTGGACTACGATGTGGCCCTATCCTCTTTCACTCTTTGATAACGCTGGAATGAGGAAAACTACCAAATCAACAGTGTATGATATTTTTGTACAATGTGAAATGGATGTTAATGATGTTACTAAATGTGTTTACATTATTGGTGGTGGTATGTTTCTTCATAGATTAAAATGGGGGGAAAAGTTTTCTGATATTTGTCAACAGTACCTACTATAGATATTTACGTAATAACTATGGTACTCGTTAAAGTTGGATTTGATGGAACTAAGGCGCCAGAGAGAAATCGTAGATATATAGGTAATAATTTAATTGCTTATTTATTTGAAGGAGACATGCCTTTAAATACAACTAAAGAGAAATTATTAGGAACCATAGGTTTTTTTTAAATAGATTTATTAATATCTGCGAAACACTGGCCGAAAATAATATTGAGTGGAGTCAAGCAGAAAGTGATGCTGATCATTTAATTGAGCAATCAGCTGTAGATTGTTCCTTTCTTCATGTAGGTAGTTGTTGTAGCAGAGGACATTGATGTCTTAGTGTGTTATTGATGGCTTTAGCACCTGATGATAAAAAAATGTTTTTTTAAGCACTAAAAAAAATATTTCAACAAAAAACATGGTTAATAAAATATGTAAATATTAAATAAGCTTCTTTTTTTTTTAATGATAATCTTTAATGATGATCAGTACTTATGTGCAGCAGCTGAAACTTTCATGGTCGAAGAGCAAACTGAAGAAGTGCTTTTTAATGAACATATTAATTGTATTTTCACAATGTATGGTCACAGCATAAACACAAACCAGCAGATTATCTCCCACCACTTTCATGCCCACGCGCAGTTGCAGCGCATCCTGCTTCCATTTGGGTATAGTTTAGTATAGAGATGGCCTTTAGTATAGCCATCTGTTTGCAATGAGTGACTCAAAGAAGGGAGGCGTAGTTTGTGCACCCAAGAAAGTACTGTGCATTATTTACTTTTTCTGGTTTTAGTCCACAATCACCCTCCCGTTCCTAATCAACCCGTTTTACGGTACGATAAATATAAGTTTAAAGTGGGCCATATATTTCTCTGAATTCCTCTCTGTTTTCTATACCAAAATGGCGAATTTACGTCATCGACTCATATTTGCTCAGATATATGGAAAGTGGGTTTGTGATTATGCTGTGTGTTAAACATGCCAAAAACGAATGAACTGAGATATAAACGTTTCATAGCATTAGCTTCAAAAGATAAAAGGGTAAAACTTCATCCGTTACCTCCGACAGAACATGCAGCAAAACAACATATTAAGAGAGTCTAATTGCAAGCCCAGCAATGGAAAAATAATTATTAAATACCTCCTGAAGAACGGGGTTGGCAAAAAGATCGTAATTTAAAACGAATCAAAATGACACAACCGTAAGTCTTTGAAACGCAAAATATAAATTAAATATAAATATATATAAAAATTAAATTTATTTTTATATATATAAAATAATAAATTTACTACAGTTAATAAAGATTCTAATTTTGTTCCATAAAGTAATTTTGTCATTATTACATACAAAACTTATATTTAAGTAATTGCTTATAACATTTGTATCAGTATACCAAACTGACATATAATTTAAAAATATTTACTATAGCAACAT
Organism: Tetropium fuscum; assembly: GCA_964058915.1. Classification (NCBI taxonomy): domain Eukaryota; kingdom Metazoa; phylum Arthropoda; class Insecta; order Coleoptera; family Cerambycidae; genus Tetropium; species Tetropium fuscum. The sequence goes on from CAXKVY010017035.1 coordinate 14,880, forward strand.
CAAAAATAACATAAATATCTCTTCTATCAAAGTCTTCAATGGATATTGTATAAAAAATGTCTTTCCTGCATAAATGGCATAAATATTGTTTTTCTAATTTTGACATGTAAAGTGAGACTTTTCAAATTTTCACAACCTGTTACGAAAAGTAAAATATTACGCAACTGGTTGTGTAAAGTTTATTACATAGTAGACCTGACAAGTTATGAAAGTGACGAGCTGTCACACCGTTACAACCTACTGGATTCTTTTTAAATGTATAAAATTCAGTTTTCTTCTTATAATAATAAAATTGATGAAAATTAGAAAAAATCTTGTATGAAACACGTTGGGAAACACTATTTTGTGTAACTCGCATTCTTTTGCGGAACTCGCTAGCGCTCGTTCCGCAGAAATCTGCTCGTTACACAAATTAGAACTTTCCCCAACTGGTTACATAAATAGTTATTAAACAATAGCAATAATTCCGTCTCCGCTCCAAAAGGTTTCTGATTTTAAATAATATAAAAAAAACAAATTAAAATAAATATGTAATAATGGAAGCTGCTCTTGAGAACCTCCGAAGATTGGCTGCATGTTATGTATTCATTGACGCGATTTATATATAGTAAGGTAAGAATAATCTATAAATCAATGGCTCACATACTATCAGGATTCATAATTAAATTAAAGTATCAGCAAATTCATAATTAAATATATGCCTTAGATTAACTCTTATAACTTCACAACCGATGGATTTTCGAAGTAAATGAATATAACCTTTTTTTATTTTTAAGAATTTCATTAGCTTTATTTTCTGTTTTGAAAAAGTTATTTGAGTGGATAATCCTAATTTTCCTTAAAGTGTACCCAGACCGAGTTATTTACAAGAATAACTAAAAATGTAATTCTTATATGCTTCTCCAATATGGCGGCCAAACCGGGGATCGACAGACTGTGCAAATTTAGTAGGTCTTCAAAACATCAAAACAAAGAGATAATGTTTGAAAATGATGTACCCACAGTCATATAACTATTATTTTAGATTCATAATAATAGTCCAAGAGCTAGCGACACTCGATCGTGCTGATTCCACTGTGGAGGACAATATTACGGAATGTAGTAATAACATTGTATAATATGAAATCGCATGCATGCCTGCTCGGATCGGTTGCACATTTTTTTTAAATAGTGGTATTTTTAAAACATATTAATGGGCTCATCGCAATGTGGATAAAATTTTTCGTACAGATAATAAATATGAATGGAAGTGCCTGCCAGTTGAGGTCGGTTGCGAAATCCCGGTTTTCAAAAGTGCATAATTCTCATTCTCGAGTGCCTGCCCTGTCGATCATGTTGTACTATCGATCATGATCCACTGGAAAGTCGCGGGCTTGGCGCCGTGGAAAAAAATAATCTCTTATCGCATATTTCAGTGCATAAAAAATAATGGGAATTTAATTCTTTTGTTCCTTCAAAAAATATTATTTTAAAACTTGTTTCTTCCACAATTTTTGAGGCTATCAAGAAGGGAAAATACGACCTTTTGCAGGAAAAAAGTACATAGTTACTGGACTATATGTGTTTTTTTCCCAACCGAATTCAGACGTAAAAGTAACAGACTAAGAGAGCACTATTTTACCATGTCGCCTTCTTTAGCATCTTCAAGTGGAACAATGGCATCAGATTCTTTGACTGATATTTCTCCCCCCGTCACAGCTGAAGGAGTTACCGATGCCATCTCTTCACCCTCAATTGCTTCCGAAGGTTTTCCTTCAATAATACCCTCTTCGTTGGCCACCCTGTCTCCACTTGAGTAAACAGACTCTTTCGCTAATTCGCCTACTGTCGCACCTGAACCAGCAGCCGACGCCTTCTTTTTTACAGGATCTAGTCCTCGACATTTTGGAAAATCCACGATTTGAACTACTTCTTCTTCCCCTTTAAATGTGTAGCATGGTTGTCCATGGGCACATGGTTCGTCGCTTCCGCAAGATTCCGTGCAGGGCACGAAAGGAGCATCCTTTACAGAAGCCGGCCGTTGAGTCTCACAAGTCAGTGGTTGAAACTCGGAAGTCAGTTTAACAAGTTCAGGTTCCTTTGTTACGAGTGCAGGAATTTCAGGTGCCTCTGCGGCTGATTTAGCTTTAACGCAAGGTCGATTTATTTTTCCGCACGGTCCTGTCTCAGTGCAAGGTACTGGAGGGCAGGTCGTCTTGCCACTTGATACGGTAGGGCCGGCGTCCGCGCTTTCCTCTGGAGGGACGTCTTCGGCTGTTGGCTCCAGCGAATACGCCATAGGCTCGGCATTTGCGCTGTAATAGGTCGAATCAACCCCGGGAAATTCTGTGGGAATAGCAATAATTTATTTACCGCATTGCAGGTTTCTACAATTCAAACAATTTAATTAAATGTTGTAGTTCTCGATTAACCTAATAATATACAGGAGTCCCTTTTTTATTTATCAGGTTGAAAAAAAATCGAGAGACATTTCCAAAATTTTACAGTTTTACAATAGAAGATTTTATGCAACTGATACATTTGACCCTGGGTAGGGGGTTCAAGGTCATTCAAGGCAACTTTGTTTTTTCAAATAGAACCCTATTATTCACATCGGCAAATTAGTTCCTGGAAATTATTCC
>CAXKVY010017036.1:0-18862 GCA_964058915.1 Tetropium fuscum
ATATAAGCAAAAAACTGAACTATGGTACCTTTAAACCCCCCCTCTTCCTCGAGCTCACCCCCCACCCTTGGGGACTTTTGATATACGTCTGCCCAAGTGTAAAGGAAGAATAAAAAAAATTCAACTCTAGGATTTTTTCCACCGATTTTTTTCATTTCACTGGCCTATTAGTCCTAATACAATAATACTGGGGCTTTGGTTCACTTGTTTTTAGCGTTTAGGGTGTAATGTACTGACGATTATTCGTTATTTATAGCCCTGTCCTTTACATTAGTCTAATTGTGTCAAGTTTATTTATTTACTTTATTCCTTGCATATCATATACGTAAATTCGAGTGAAGCTAGAACATTTTAAGTAAATTTTAAATATAACGATATCTAGTGAATGCTGTGTACTTGGGTATAAAAGCAACTATGATTTAAATTTGGCAATGTACAAAATAAACGCAATGCGGCGTTGCCTTTTCTCAGCACGGCTATCTGTAGAGTATGTTGTGATTTATAACTATGGCGTAACTGCCAAATCTAAAGATGTGGATTGTAGCAATATTTTTATGAGACACCCTGTACTCTATAGATTTTTAATTTGACTGGCCTATTAGTCCTCAATAATACTGGGGCTTTGGTTCACTTGTTTTTAGCGTTTAGGGTGTAATGTACTGACGATTATTCGTTATTTATAGCCCTATCCTTTACATTAGTCTAATTGTGTCAAGTTTATTTATTTACTTTATTCCTTGCATATCATATACGTAAATTCGTGTGAAGCTAGAACATTTTAAGTAAATTTTAAATATAACGATGTCTAGTGACTGCTGTGTACCTGGGTATAAAAGCAACTATGATTTAAATTTGGCAATGTACAAAATAAACGCAATGCGGCGTTGCCTTTTCTCAGCACGGCTATCTGTAGAGTATGTTGTGATTTATAACTATGGCGTAACTGCCAAATCTAAAGATGTGGATTGTAGCAATATTTTTATGAGACACCCTGTACTCTATAGATTTATTAAAAAATACGCACCGACATAACTACGTTAGTATCTCCAGTTCTAAAAAAAATCTCTTGATCCTCGCGTAAGCCGGCCGAGATTATCCCGTACTTGCAAACAATACCACATTATACCAACATTCTAAACAACAACATAAAATCAGTTTTTTACAAAGACGCCCCCTTGATATTAGTCGCTCCCGATGATCCAGATTGCTTCCCCCATTCAGTCCGCATTCAGTCGGGGCTCTATTGTGCTTGTCCGCACATGACTCACCCCGTGAGACAGAGTCCAGGGCGCGTGGACGGTCGCCTCAAGGGTAGCCCACAACGTTCCCACTGAACAACCGCCCTGGCCAAAAGCTCTGAGAGTGCGGGGTTAGAAAACTTGTATGGACTGACAGGCTGATGGGGTACGCTCATGGGGCGTATTGAAAGGATTTATTCGTCAGTCCAAGCCATATTTGTTGTGTCCTATTAAACCAAATTAACAGCACCTATAGACTATTTGGTATATTGGAATATTGTGGGATAAAATTATGTTGATTATAAGGAAGCTAATTAGTAAGAGAATCGCCCTCATCTGTCAAATGATAAAACTGTACCAGTAACAGAGACGCATTGTCTTATTGACGACCAATGAAATCTCGATTTCATGGATATTTTCCGGCCTTAGCGACGGGTGATATTCAATAATTTCCCCAGGGAAATATTCGATTGCCTTGATTACTATATTAATGAAGTTGTAGGTTATATAGTAGCAACTTTATAAACACAAAATCGAGTAAAACATAATTATTAATAATTATTTGGTGTACCCAGGTACTTTCGGCATTAATATTTCCTAATGATTCGGTTCCAAACCGCAAAAATATTTGCAAAATGTTAATTTTTTTTAACTGTAAATAATAATTCGAGTGATTCTCTTGCCAAATACAACAAGGGACCGGGATATCTTCCCCTCACAAGGGTTTGCCATTGGCTTTTTATAAATCATATCTAAAGGGCAGGTCTCAATATGTCGCAACTAACAATATTGGATTCGAATTTAAAGAGAATAATGATGTACCACAGGGATCCATTTTAAGACCAATCCTGTTTTTGATTTTTATTAACGACATTCATTATTTTCTATTATCTAACAAATGTGTAGGTAAGATAATATTTTTCTGACTATATTACGTTGTTGATATACACTTAGATATTTTTCAGTTAAATATAAATATTTTTTAACACATTAATAATACAAGCGGAGCGGAGCAGTGGTTTCAGTTTAACAAACTTACAGTTAATGTTGAATCAACAGAATGTTCCAACTGAGCAAATGAGAAAGATGAACACTAAACAAGTGAGTTGTACTTTTGGATGATAGTCTAAACTGATCAGGTCTTTACTGTCTTTTTAATTTTCAATTTAAACCTGTAGTTGAAATTCCTGAGACTCCAAGTCTAAGGAATCATCCTTCGTATTTTAAATATTCGTATTTTAAATTTTTTTAAGCATTTGCAGACCGAATTTTCAGATAAAATTAATAATTTCACCTTATACAGGGTGAGTGAATGTTAGAGTCTTCTATCGAAGTTGATATTGTCGCGGGAATCTGTTTCCATATTACCCCCATACAGTGCCAGCAGAAACTTCTCGCCTACCTCGGAAGTCTGGTGAGAGGTGGCTTCCGGGTCTCTGAATACAGCTGCTAGGTCATGTAGGGAAGTAGTGTTCTTCTTGTAAATTCTTCAGACTTTCATCTTCCCCTGTTCGAAGGGGGATGAAGTGGTGTTGCACCCATTTACTGCATGCAGAAAGAGAGTATCTTGTGGGTCGAACTTGCATGAAGCTGCTGAACATAGTAATGATGGGGCATTGCCCCTCCTACTCTTCTCGAGATATATGATTTTGGAAGTAGATGATACCACAACTCCATCAAATATGCTTCAAAATGGAAAATATATCGAAAACCAGCCTTTTTATAAGTATAAATGATCAATAAAACAAATCGTACATCACTCTGAAGATATTCAATGAAGGTGAAAGAACTTGTATAACTTCTAAGTGGTTCGTTTCCGTATGTCCAGACATGCAACTGGTAAGTGTGTTTTCATTATTATTCATCTATTTGCTTATTTCTCTATGTAATGAATTGCTACAAACCCAAGATTTCTTTTCGCAATATATATATATATATATATATATATATATATATATATATATATATATTAGCTTTGAAATTCTTTGCTATTCATATTTATTTTGTGAAAAGTAATCTTGGGTTTGTAGCATTTCATTACATAGAAATAAGCAACTAGACGAATAAGAAAGAAAACACACTTACCAGTACTATATCTGGACACACATACGGAAATGAATCACTATGCATATATGTATATGCATAGTATATATATATATATATATATATATATATATATATATATATATATATATATATATATATATATATATATATATATATATATATAATTCTATTCTGTACTATTTATTCTATTCTAGTTGTATTCTATACAAGATTTTATGAATTTTCAAGTTTAACATCGTCTGGATAACTGTATGCCTAATGCTTTTATATATAATATGTTCAAATAGAACAAATATAAATAATAAACTAAGTTTGTGTATTCTAAGAATTTGAGTTCCGTCAAAAACTGATGTCATAAAACGTCACTGCAAGTGTTGGAGTATTAATGTTTTAAATTCAAGTATAAATGATCAATGAAACAAGTCGTACACCACTCTGAAGATCCTCAATGGTGAAAGAACTTGTACAACTTCTAAGTGGTTCGTTTCTGTGTGTATGTCCAGATATAGGACTGGTAAGTGTATCTGCTTTATTATTAGTCTATTTGCTTATTTCTCTATGTAATGAAATGCTACAAACCCAATATTACTTTTCACAAAACAAATATGAATAGCAAAGAAGCTAATATATATAGATATAGAATCGCAAAGCTAATATATATATATATATATATATATATATATATATATATATATATATATATATATATATATATATATATATATATATATATTAGCTTTGAAATTCTTTGCTATTCATATTTATTTTGTGAAAAGTAATCTTGGGTTTGTAGCATTTCATTACATAGAATGAAATTCTATGTAATGAAATGCTACAAACAGAATGAAATTCTATGTAATGAAATGCTACAAACCCAAGATTACTTTTCACAAAAAATATATATATATATATATATATATATATATATATATATATATATATATATATATATATATATATATATATATATATATATATATATATATATATATATATATATATTATATAAATATATATAATTTCAGTGAAGCATATGGATTATATATTGGGTGCCATTGTAAAAATATATTGTAGATGATCCGATAATATATTATCTTGCAAGCAAACAACCCCGCTTTCGGTGCATTTGAGTCTATTTTCTCGGCATCTGCGGAAGAGTAACAAGGTTTGCAGTAATTACCGAATCAATATTTCCTTTAAATATCCAAATAATTCTTGCATTATACTACGTTATACGTGACAGTGTCACCCCTGTATTCGGACCCGTTCACAAAAGGACCAGTAGGCCGTGAAATTCGATGATATGTGACGGCGCACACATGTGACCACGCCAATGTGCCTACCAATCAACTATACTGATTTTTAGCGTCGATGATTAAAGCCCGATTCGGCTTGATTCTCGCAGATTTCGAGCACTAGGTTTCCCGTTTTTAATTTTGCCTCTGTGTAATTATAGGTTAGAGTTTGATGGTCAGTTCACTTTGCTGTTCGGTTATATAGGAACAATACATGCCTAATAAACATATCGATTTCATTGTCTTTCATACATTTACAGAAATGTCCTAGTTTGTTTATCTAATTCTGTAGAGTAACTGACAGAAGTGGTCAGAGGAACCACATAATTCATTATTAATCAAAAATCAACGTCTTAAACGCCCAATTATGTAATACCAGAAATATGGCTGCAGTTGCTAACATGACTCTCATACTCATCAGATGATTCTATATGAACAGTGTTCTATATTATTTTTTCATATTTATTACTTTGACACCAGTACTGCTCTTGTGCCACACTTCTGAAGATAGTTTCTCAAATTTTTTTCTTGTCAATGCTTCTACATCAGCCAATTTGAAAGTGACATTACGAATAGGCACCCACCGTTTTGACTATACCCCATACATTTTAAATATAGTTGAATTCAGTACTATAAGGAGGCAAACGCAATATTTTATGTCCATGTCTTAGTAGTTTGTCCATATGGTAATCTGGATGTTTAGTTTTAATTTTAGTAAATTAATTTTTTTAATAAAGCGCAATTTTAGGGAGCGATAAATTTTAATGACAAACCAGCGAAGTTTTATGGAAATGGGTTTGGCTTCCGAAAACTCGTACTATTAGCCACATAAATGTTTTTACCATTTGGTTGTTTAATCACTAATAATCAAGTCAATCATTACATTATCAATCAAATTTATATCATGAAATAAAAAAAAATAAAAAAAGGAGTAATCATACAATGGTACAGTGTAACCGTGTTACTGATTTTTGTTTTTGGCCTTTGTTAAATAACTACTGGTATATATACTAAATTATTTAATGAGATACCTATACACATCTATATATACATATATATATATATATATATATATATATATATATATATATATATATATATATATATATATATATATATATATATATATATATATATACATATATATATATATATATATATATATATATATATATATATATATATATATATATATATATATATATATATATATATATATATATATATATACACATACATACCTACATACACATACATACACATATACATATTTTTTTTACTATGTATTTTTTTTATGTAGTTTCAATTTTTTTTTTGGGTTTTCAAACAGGGCACTGTGTGTCTAGGGGTCTATCAAGCCGACTTCGCACAATCACAGGAAAGACCACGGATGTAATAGGTTAGATGTAATGACATGACATAACATGACTTTCAATCAAACAATATTAAGTTCAAAAAGGCAGTTGTACAGGAAACAGTGATCTATCGACCACGAAGGGAACTTCGAATTTTTTGCTTCGAACAGAAGCAAAGGGCAAACCACATGCGGCAAAGGGGTAAATTTTATTACAATTTTTCAGTATATGCGATATTGTGGCCGTCATAAGTTTCATTAATTTTGACGCTAGGACTTTAAACAAAACACCGTTGTAAAGTACTTCGAAGCATCGTCAAAGCGCCGTAGTACATATGCAATGAAGACATCCATCGCGACCTGAATATGCCTATGGTTGAAGATGAGATCAAGAAGTTTGTAAAATCACGAAAACGTCGAAGTGATATTACTACTCGACAAAAACGGACTTGTTCGACGGCTAATGAGATTAGTGTCATTAGCCGTCGAACACCGTCAAACCGTTCGAATTGGTGACAGTGAAAGTGCCTAGAATTAATTCTAAGCATAATATGTCTATCACACGAACCAAGTGATTAGTGTTATGTGGAGTGTGTCACTGGACACTCATCTACTGAACAGCTAAGTCTAGATATTAAGAACAAAATTGTTAGGTTTAAACTAGTTACAATGTTCAACGTTCACGGGACGTTTTTCTAAAAAAAAAGACAAACCTTTTTTCATAAAATCCAAAACATTAACAAAATTATTTCTTTTGTTTGGCTATGAATTATTTGTCCATTATCCATAAGTTATCTTTTGGGGGGCATTTTACGTATTGCAGTCCTGAAATAAAGAACGAATAACAAATAAAGTAAAATTACATAACTTCAAAGAATTCAAACTCATGTTATTTACAGAAAAACACCTGAAAACTATATTAGATCACAATCAGCCTACTTCACAATTTGGTTTTAGAACACTAAGGTCAATAAGAAATAAAAATCAACTGCCACGGCATAAACAACTTGGTTACAACAACGTGTTTGGGTGTGGTTCTGTATAGACACCATTGAATAGTTAAACTACGCATAGTTTTGCCGAGTTGGACCAAATAGGGTTATTACGCCAGTTTATTATCTATGTACAATTTAGAAAAAATTAACTCGGTAAGGGCTTCTCCAAGTTGCTGCATGCTTCAATGTATCAGGTTGATAGTTTCGACTAGATATTTGTCTCTGTAGAACATGATAATGCAGACCACCATATGCGGTTTATACCATTTTATACAAGAAATTCGTTTGCGACACATACTCATACGCGATACATGCTGCCGAGAACTTGTTAGACCCCAGGTAATTTATGCAAATATATATATATATATATATATATATATATATATATATATATATATATATATATATATATATATATATATATATATATATATATATATATATATATATATATATATATATATATATATATATATATATATATATATATATATATATATATATATATATATATATATATATATATATATATATATATATATATATATATATATATATATATATATATATATATATATATATATATATATATATATATATATATATATATATATATATATATAGTTATAGTTATATATATATATATATATATATATATATATATATATATATATATATATATATATATATATATATATATATATATATATATATATATATATATATTAGCTTTGAAATTCTTTGCTATTCATATTTATTTTGTGAAAAGTAATCTTGGGTTTGTAGCATTTCATTACATAGAAATAAGCAACTAGACGAATAAGAAAGAAAACACACTTACCAGTACTATATCTGGACACACATACGGAAATGAATCACTATGCATATGAAAACGTACCACTTAGAAGTTGTACAAGTTCTTTCACCTTTCTTGAGGATCTTCAGAGCAGTATACGATTTATTTCATTGATCATTCATACTTGTATTGGTAATTTAAATTCAAGTATGAATGATCAATGAAATAAATCGTATACTGCTCTGAAGATCCTCAAGAAAGGTGAAAGAACTTGTACAACTTCTAAGTGGTTCGTTTTCATATGCATAGTGATTCATTTCCGTATGTGTGTCCAGATATAGTACTGGTAAGTGTGTTTTCTTTCTTATTCGTCTAGTTGCTTATTTCTATGTAATGAAATGCTACAAACCCAAGATTACTTTTCACAAAATAAATATGAATAGCAAAGAATTTCAAAGCTAATATATATATATATATATATATATATATATATATATATATATATATATATATATATATATACACATATATATATATATATATATATATATATATATATATATATATATATATATATATATATATGTATATATATATATATATATATATATATATATATATATATATATATATATATATATATATATTCATATCTATATATATATATATATATATATATATATATATATATATATATATATACATATCTATATATATATATATATATATATATATATATATATATATATATATATATATATATATATATATATATATATATATATATATATATATATATATCAGATTTAAGATTAATATAACAGAAAAACAAATGACCAATAGAGCCATAAATACTGTTCTTGAACATAAATCAGCATCAATAATTAAAATACCAAATCATAATTTAAGAAATTGTAACAAATGAATGAGTTTAATATTAATAGTAATATTATTCTTATTGTATATATAATAATGTTATTATTGTGGGAGGTTTTAATTGCGCAATATGAGACATACTTAAAATTATTTTCACTCAAATGCATACAGGGTATCTAACTGACCATTCACGAAAAAATCCCGTAAGTTTACTGTCAAAAAAATTAGGGCAAATTGAAATAAATCACAATAGCGTATGTTACGCTACATAAAAACATACCAAATTTAAAAAAAAATCAAAAATCATATTTCTGTAACAACGAATTTCCGGACCTGTGTTCATATGAAAAATGTTTCGTGTTTTCTCATGTAGAAACGCCCTCTGTATTTTTTAAGTGTTGTTCATGGACACCCTGTATAATTATACAAAGTGCTTACGAGTTTTCATGAAATACTGATTTTGGCTGATACTGCAAGATACAATAAAGTAGAGTAACTAGTTACCAGTTCTGTTTATTTACAATTGAACTTAAGTGGGTACCGAAATTAATGATGAAATTATTGATTTATTCACAGTCTGCTATTCCTGGGTAAGGTATCGAATTGAGAGGCGTAAACAACTTTAATACAATTCGGCATTCCGGATTCTGGTCTTGAGCCTGTCACTGTCACAACTGCATCACCCATTCTGATATACCCAACGTATTTTCCATAAGTCACTCCTAGCTGCACTCTCTGTTCGACATCTTTGTCCCAGTCTCCCTCGAAAGGCCTGAGGTAGATCACAGGCTCTATACTTTTGTGTATCGTCAGTTGCCTTGCTACCCTAGCATATCTTGTTATCGTTATTATTGGGCATCTTGGTCGGAATCTAGAAAGAGTTAACGGGAATTATTAGTTACCGGGCAAGGAAAATATATAATATTATATATTTTCCTGGAAATATTATAAAATAGGTAAAAAAAAATCGTTTGACTATCTGCTAAACCGTGTAATCCACTACCTTAGTTATATTTGGCCGGAAAAAGCAACATTTGCTAAAAAATCCAAGTAAGCCTAAATTTTGCCTTTATTTTAGCTTTGGAAGCAATGTCTAAAGAGACCCCATCAAGATCGCGCTTGCATTTTTAATTATTTAATATAAAGCATATATGGGCACCCCCGGCCTTCAAGCCGGATCCGGCCCTCGATCAGGTTCAATCCGGCCCGCAAGAGATTCAGAAAATTCAAGTAACGATATCAATTCAAATCCATTAAGCGTACGCAGTGGAACGCCAGAGATCCAGTCAGAAATAGTCGTTAGAAAGAGACCCACAGATAAACATTAGAGAACCCGCTCGTGCACTTGAAGCACTCTGGTACGATCGAGAGTATTCTAGTTTCTTATTGGAGGAATATATAAGCCGCTCAGCGCGCGTGTCATCTCATTACCTCTTAACAACTGATAAAGTTCGCATCGTATATTCGCGTACGATCAAGACTACGACGCGGGAAATATTCAAGCATCTTCGCATCGCATTTACGCATCACATATTCAATTCTATCAACATGTCCAAGTGGTTTAAGAAAGCGGAAAGTGGACACAGAATTTCAACAATTTCAAGACAAATGGACTGATGAATACTTTTTTTATCTTGCACGGTAGTGAACCTATGTGTTTGTTGTGCAATGAAACAATTTCCTTTTTTTAAACAATACAATATGAAGCGGCATTACTCCAGCAAGCATTTTGCTCAATACAATTTACTCACGGGCCAGTTAAAAAAAGATAAATTTAAAAAACGATTTAGGGAACCAGCAACAAATGTTCCATTCACAAAAATCAAATTAAGACAGTGTTGTTAAAGCTAACTTTATAATTAGTTCCAAAATAGCGAATTTTCTGGGGGATAGTTTGTTAAAGAGTGCCTAGTAGATGTTGCAGAACTTTTGTGCCCAGAAAAAAGAATGAGTTTGAAAAAGTGAGCTGATTGCGACGTACTGTTGATCGACGTATATATATGATGGCTAGTGATATCAAAAATACATTAACCGATAGATTGGCTGATTGGCAAGCATTTTCGATTTTTGCTTTAAATGAGAGTACAGATTTATCTGACACAGCCCAGTTAGCTATTTTTATACGAGGTGTTGGTGAAGAATTTGCAGTGACAGAGGATTTACTGGCTTTACAGCCGCTACAAGGGCCCACTACTGGAAAAGATATTTTTACAGACGTGCAAAGTACTTTTGAGCAATATAGTTTGCAATGGCGTAAATTAGTTGGAGTGTGCACAGATGATACGCATTCAATGGTTGGTTCACGAAAAGGTTTTATCGGAACTCTGAAGGAAAGGGCAACCGATATGAAAGTGCAAGAATGTGATTTAATAATTCTGTATTGCATTATTCACCAATAAAACTTGTGCTCTAAGTCCATTCGATTGAAGAATGTTATGGAGGGGGTAGTAATTACCATTAATTTCATTAGATCCCGCGGTCTTAACCATCGCCAATTTAAAGCATTCTTGGATGAACTCTCTACAGAACACGATGATTTGAGGTGACATAGTATTGCGAAGTAAAGTGGCTAAGCAAAGGTAAAATGCTAAAAAGGTTTTTTGACCTTTGAAATAGAAATAGCTGATTTTATGGAAATGAAAGAGAAAACATTGCCGTTTTGTGATCCAACTGGGCTCTGTGACTTGGCATTCCTGGTAGACATCACAGGACACTTAAACGACCTGAACTTGAAACTTCAAAAACAACGACAATTGTTAAATCAGCTGTTTTAGTCATCTTAAAGCTTTACAAAACAAAATTCGCTTGTGGGAAACACAGATGGGATGTAAAAACTGTTGTCATTTATTAACATTATCCAATCACGAAAACATTGAAAACGGTCGCTATGCTGATGAACTGGAACTACTGTCAGAGCAATTCACTGATCGAGTTTCTGATTTTAAGAATATGGATAGCATTTCCAATGTTTTTGCAAATCCTTGTAAGTGTAATGTGGAGCATGCTCTGCTTCACCTACAAATGGAGTTGCTCAAGCTTCAAGAAGACTCATATTTGAAGTCTAAATATGTTGATGTGGATCTAAGCGAATTTTACAGAAAACACCTTTCCGAAGAAGAAGTATCCACACCTGAGAGTTACCTGATATAAAGGGTCATGAAACTTTCATTTTCTCAAATATCTTCTTATATTAAAACTTCTTCCTTGTTAAAATTGCATAAAATAGAGCAATTATAACACAGCGTAGATTTCTCTTTTTTGCGATATTTTATAGACAACTTTTAACAACAGGGTAAAAGCACACATTGACACTATGTCACTTTTGCTCACTGAGCCATCTAAGTACTGACTAAATTTCATGTCAATTGGTAAAAGTTCAAAGAATTTGGAGCGGAAAACCTTCAACGACTGGACAAAAACTAAAATATATCTATTTCTATTAATAAAAAGTCACTCGAGCCCTTCGGCTGGCGACAAGTTTTCGAAAAATCTGTTAAATTATTTTCAATTTATTCTCACTATCTTGTGATATTACAACTGTCAATATTTCCGTCGCGTCGACAGTCGTCACTCCTGCTACCTCAATCAACTGCTTATAACGTTAAATAAATACCTTGCCAGCAGCTTCGCCGTCCTCCCAGAAGAAGTAAGGCAAATTATAGCACTAGCATTGGTCTTAAGTGAGGCCTCTATAGCTGATATAGTTAAGGAGTAAATAGCCTCCATCGGTTGCTTAATGCTGTATGCCAGTTCGTTAAATATTTGTCTTTGATAAACTGCGGGCTCGGCTTCTTTACATATCACTGACACGGACTTCACCACATCTTTTTTGCAGCAATCCGCGGGTAGCATCAAGGCGTCAGTTCCATCTATAATGGCGTTTGCTATATCGCATACCTCTGACTTTGATATGTCGGACACGTCCGATATTTTAATAGAGCATATCACTGGTTTTCCTGTAAAAAGTATATAGCCCAAAAGTTCATGGCCCAATGACTAGATCAAATTCGATATAGAGCAAAAAAATTGTCGGGTTGAAGCTTTTGACGCAGTTAAGTGTCCAGCGTGGAGTATATGAAAAAATCATATTTTTGACCCTTAATTAATTATGTGAAATACCCGCCATCTTGGATTTCGTGGATTTTGACGCATATTTTGTATTTTTCGATAAAAAAGGTAAGTGATAAATTTGTAGAGAATTTAAGTCTCCACAATCCCCATAGAGAGAAACTTGTTTAAAAATATTATTTAATGCTAATAAAAAGTAAAAAGTGAGAAAAATTAAGTGGCGCGGTTTTTTCAACAATGTGCCACATTGCGACAAAGTTGCAGAGGACTCAATTTTGAGAATCTTTCTTCGAATAAGATTTTGGTATGACGTCTAGATCACGGTGTGGAACTGTACAATACAAAGCACGGCGGAAGCGACTCATTTTCACACCACCGCAGTAGGAATTTACAGAGGAATCGTCTAGAAAGTACAACAATGATGACACTGCCGCCGTCGTCGTCAACTTAAATGCACACCGATTTGTGAGAATTGACAGAATGCAGATTGACGACGACAACAATGATGACCATGTAGATGATTACACTGTGGAGGCAGAGAAGAGTAAAGCCCGCTACTCATAGCGCATGATGCGGTGCGATGGTGTGCTTCGTTGATGAAGCGCGTGATGCGCGCTATATTCGTGAATTAGCGAATTAAAGCATCAGCCCCCTACGCATAGTACTTGATGCGGTGCGACGGTGTGATTCGTTGATGCAGTTTCAGTGTGTAGACTTATTTTTCCGTCGAGCAAAATTGCTGGGAATAAGAGCAAGAAGAATTGCTGGCAAGCTTCTTCTTGCTGCTGCAAATACATGCTTTGTAATAATAGCTACCAAATACGGAAGAAGAAAAGAGAAATTAGTGGGAAAAAATTCACAGAATAAGTCAATATAGAAGAAATATACATTCTTTTTGTGATATGATATTTGTTTTGCACAGAAAGGTAATAAATACAAAGAAATAAAAGTAAGTATATCAAAAGCAAACTAAGTGAGATAATACAAAGAAATAAAAATAAGATAAGGCATACATAATGACAATAATACTAAAATAATAGGAGAATAAATAATACCCTAATGCTTACTCAAAGTACTAAAAAACTCTTCTGCGCGTCCAAAGTACTCAGAAATTTTGTTGCGCATCCAAAATACTCGAAAAAACTGACTACGCATCTAAAGTACTCGGAAAATCTGCTCATTCAAAGTACCTACTTAGGAAACCCTACTGCGCATCAAAGTACTCGGAAAAGTTACTGCGCATCCGATGTACTTAAAAAACCCTATCGCGTATGCAAAGTATTCGGAAAACTTACTGCACATCCAAAGTACTCGAAAAAACCTACTGCGCTTCCAAAGTACCTACTCGTAAAAACCTACTGCACATCCAGTGTACCTACTCGGAAAACTTACTGCTAATCCGAAATACTCGAAAAAAACTGCTACGCATCCACGCATCCACGGTACTCGGAAATCTTTCCGTGCATGTATTATGCCTAAAAAAAGCTACTGCGCATCCTTAGTATATGGGAATACATACTGCGCATCCATTTTTTTCCAGATATAGCTACTGCTCCTCAATTAAAGTCGGAAATACTTAATGAGTATTCATTTTTACCAGGAAAATCTACTGCGCTTGAATATCTCATACTGGAAATCTGATATAAGCAGATATCGCCAATTTATAAAGCTCTTGATTCTTGCGCTACCACTATAAAGAATCTTTCATACTAAATAAAAATCAAAATCGGAATCTTCTAATGTCTTATTTATAATTTTGGGTATCAAGAAGTAACAGTAAAATGCACAATTGCAACAAGTTAAGAACTTTGATCCATTATCAGTAGATTTTGCCAGCTTGTATATCTACTTCACCACTTACACCAAATAACCGCAAGCTTTTAAAGTGGTACCATGCCCCTATTACCCATGCCTTCTGGGCCCCCACTATATCATCCCAAACCGGTGTCACGATGTCGCGTTACAGTTTTCATCGAAAAAGACCCGTATATCGTTGCGATCCTATAGGCATTATCAATAATAAAAATATTGTTTGGCATTTGTGTCGCATTGGCAAAACTATTCATTAAAAATGTGCGATTTGTCGAATCGCCCATGTGTGCCTACTTTCTCTTTGATGGTTCGTCCAAAAGCCGACATCCCGCGGAAACGCCGCACAACGCATCGCATCGGCGCACTGCATCATCCACACGTCCAGATTCTTGTATCAATACATCAAATCGACGCATAGTGAGTTTTACACAGACAACGTGGCACTGAATAGCAAATTCTAAAAGAAACGTTGACCGTACAACATACGATTTAGATTACAATAACAATTCCATTAAAAAATAGCTATCTCTGGATTTGGCCTACTGGGGAAACCACGTTAAATGAAATGCGCCAAAACTTCTGTGGTCGCGTTGGTGTGGAAATGAGTCGCTTCCGATGCGTTCCCACTCGTGATTTACTTACATATCGGCGTCGCGTGGGCGTCCTAATCAACAGAAATTAACAATGTGTTAAGTGTCAACATAAGACGTAATTTGAAAGGATCAGAACACAAGAGGAAAAAACAACTGCTCGCCACTGTACCTTTTTTATCGAGAAATGCAAGATACGCAACAATCCGATTGGATTGTTGAGGGTGATTGAATATTGGGAGGCTGCTGCTCCGATCAGCAGAGGAAACCTGAAAATAGATTTTATTCTTCATAATAAGGTTTCATTCTGTCGAAATCTGTCTTTATAGATTCCGTAATAATGATGAATTTTGAAAGATTTGAATTACTTGAAGGGGTCCACTGAATGTGTTTTGGAGTTTATCCTTTATTTGGGATCCTTTTAGATATACTTCGTCTCCTATTTAACATTCGTAACGGTTTTCTGCCGTATGACCGAAAATTTATTTATATCGAGTATAACTCTATGTTTTGACAGAATTATTATAACATCACAGCACAAGGTAAAATGTTAAATGAGTGTTCATTGGGATTTTTTGCTAAGTGAACTCAATACTTTTTGCTAAGTGGACGCAATTCTGCAAGATATGCATGGAATCTTTCTAATAATCCGTTTGATTGTGGATAACTATCGCTAGATATAGTTACTTCTATGTCGAAGAGGCACCCTCTACGTCTTTTAAAACGGTTTTGTCAAATTCTCGTCCGTAATCGCAATGTATTCGTAACGGTGTTCCGAAATATTGGAAATATAGTAATAAGGTGTTTACTATTAATTTTTGGTATTTTTTACAATAGTATATACTTATAGTAAAACTTCTGTGGTCGCGTTGGTGTGGAAATGAGTCGCTTCCCATGTGTCTCAGTGTTGAGCGCGTTCCCACTCGTGATTTACTTACATATCGGCGTCGCGTGGGCGTCTTACGAAATTCTTGTTTATAGGAAAACGCTGAAAAATGAGTCCTTTATAATTTTGTCATTTAAATATGCCACCCATTTTCTGTAAAAATGGTCCAAACGTTGAGAAAACCGCCCGACTCCTATTTTTTTTATACTTTTTGCATAATATTAGCAATCAATATATTTTTTTAACAATATTACCTATATTATGATATTTGTTACTTACAGTGGCGAACAGTTGAAATCGCAAGGCTCTTATGCCAGACACCCTTATATTTAGCCTTTGTAAAACCGACCTGAAAATTTGAGGTTCAGTTTGAGTAGTGTCTACCTGACGAGTACAATGGCAACTAATCAAACGCAGCTACAAATCTGTTTTACTCTAGGCTATAAATATAAATACCACAAAGCAAACATTAATTCGTGAACTTAAAATAACAAAACTGTTTCATATTAAAACGTGTTTCATATTAAAACACGTGAAATAATCAACAGAAATTAACAATGTGTTAAGTGTCAACATAAGACGTAATTTGAAAGGATCAGAACACAAGAGGAAAAAAACAACTGCTCGCCACTGTACCTTTTTTATCGAGAAATGCAAGATACGCGTGCAATCCGATTGGATTGTTGAGGGTCATTGAATATTGCGAGGCTGCTGCTCCGATCAGCAGAGGAAACCTGAAAATAGATTTTATTCTTCATAATAAGGTTTCATTCTGTCGAAATCTGTCTTTATAGTCTGGTTTGTTTTGAGATTCCGTAATAATGATGAATTTTGAAAGATTTGAATTACTTGAAGGGGTCCACTGAATGTGTTTTGGAGTTTATCCTTTATTTGGGATTCTTTTAGATATACTTCGTCTCCTATTTAAAATTCGTAACGGTTTTCTGCCGTATGACCGAAAATTTATTTATATCGAGTATAACTCTATGTTTTGACAGAATTATTATAACATCACAGCACAAGGTAGAATGTTAAATGAGTGTTCATTGGGATTTTTTGCTAAGTGGACTTAATACTTTTTGCTAAGTGGACGCAATTCTGCAAGATATGCATGGAATCTTTCTAATAATCCGTTTGATTGTGGATAACTGTCGCTAGAAATAGTTAATTCTATGTCGTAGAGGCACCCCCTACGTCTTTTAAAACGGTATTGTCAAAGTCTCGTCCGTAATCGCAATGTATTCGTAACGGTGTTCCGAAATGTTGGTAATATAGTAATAAGGTGTTTACTATTAATTTTTCCGTTTTGTTTTCAATAGTAGATATTTGTGTGAATTTTGTCAAATCATTACCAATTGTTAGAGCATAATTTCTAGTTGATGTTTCGAAATTATTAATGTTTATGCATTCAAAATGCGCCTTCGGGATTTCGGTAATCACCAATGGATTACTAATATTTTTTCTACAAACTTCTGACTTTTGACAAATTTGACTTTTTATAATTTTTTCAACATATTTGGTTTAGCCTGACCAATTATATTTTTCTTTAATTGTTCTAATAGTTTCATTAATACCACGGTCTAAATTATTTCTGCATGAGTGGTATTGTTCCATTATTATAGGAATTTTGCCTTCTTCGGCTTTCTTGACGATATTTTGACATACTTTGAATTTAATTTCCCTTCAAATATGAAGGATAACATTTCTACAATGACACTTATCTACGCAAAAAATTTAATCCGGCAGTTTTTTCATGAAAAAATCTTACATTATTGGGCGATCAGAGGAATCGGAAACAGTGCATTAAATAGTAAGATTTACCTGCTAGGTTGCATTTGGCTAAAGTAGATTTCTGTACTAGAAATACTTTTTCCTTCGGCAGCTCCACCATTAGCCTTTCACAGTCTATACATATCCCATCAGAAGCTTCTATAATTTTGTCAATGTTCTCGAAAGCTACGGAGGTCTCAATTTTTGTTATAATTGTTATCCCTTTTCCATCTTCCCCCAGTAAATCTCTCACGTCTGCTATCCCTTCTTTGCTGTGTATGCCAGAAAGAAAAATGATGTCTATACACTCCCCTAAAGCGAGGGTAACTAATTCTTGATCACCGGCGGATAGCATTGGCAATTCCACCATGGAATTTGGTAGAATTACAGAAGCATTGCTTATTAAATCACCGGCTTTCTCTACAATGCACCTTATGATACTTTCTACGCATTCCAACGCTGATAAGGTGACGGAGCCGTTATCTAAGAGTACTTTGTCTCCTGGGTGTACTGTTGACTGGAGGTTTTGGTAATCAACGAATATCATATCTTCTGTTACGTGTTCCTCGTACATACGATCGTTAGTGATGGCAGTTAGTTTACCCTTCTCCAGGGATAACTTTTTATTTGGTTGCTTCAACTGACCTGAATAGCAAAAATATTTCTTTAGAAATACGCTCTCCACAAGAATAGGTCGTTCCACAAAGTTTAGTTTTCATTGGAAAATTATACATTTGTTTGCACACGCTCCCAAAAATATCCCTAAATTGAGTCCCTTAAATAAGTCTTTTTCGGACTCAGTAGTCATGACGACAAACATCAAACATGTAAAAAATTAACATAAAATAAAAAACTATTCTAAATATCTATTCTATGATTGTTGTCAAAAGCATGTTGTGCAACACTAGACTTATCTGTTCTTCCATATTTTAGATGAGCCATATGTTCTTTAAATCTGGTGTTAATTGACCGTCTCGTTTGTCCAATATATTTTCGATCACAATCATTACAACTAATTTCGTAAATCCCGGACCTTTCATTTGGAACAATTTTATCCTTTGGATTGTCTAAAAGTTGTTGTAATTTGTTGCTCGACGAATGAATCGCTGTTATAC